>AWOL01S0054684.1:0-11019 GCA_000715115.1 Nicotiana otophora | reverse complement strand
TTCCGCGTGATTCCAAAATCTTTGTGTGCTATTGCCCATGCCTTCTGCATGGGCCTGGGCCACTGAACCCGGATCGCCTATAATTTTGTCGACCCATAAAAAATTACTAAATAAATAATAATCACCGCCTCCCCATGACCGTTACTCATTTTGTAGCGTTTTAGGGTCAAACAATTAGAATTCCACCCGATTCCTATATTTTCGTCTGTTATAGCCCACGATTTACGCATGGGCCGGCCCACCGGATCCGAATCCCTTAATATTTTATTGGCCCATCAAAAAATACCAAAGGAATAATAGCCACCACCTCCCCATGACCTTTACTCGTTTTATGGCGTTTTAGGGCCATAAAACTGGAATTCCGCCCTATTCCCAGATTTTCTTGTGCTATAGCCCACACTTTATGCATTGGCCCGGGCCACCGAACCCGGATCGCCTAATATTTTGTCGACCCATCAAAAACGACCTAAGGAACAATAGTCACTGCCTCCCCATGATCTTTACTTGTTTTATGGCATTTTAGGGCCATAAAACTAGAATTCTGCCTGATGCCCAAATATTTGTGTGCTATTGCCCACGCCTTCTGCATGGGCCTGGGCTACCGAACCCGGATCGCCTAAAATTTTATCGGCCCATAAAAAATGACAAAAGAAATAATATTCACCACCTCATCATGTTCGTTACTCGTTTTGTGGCATTTTAGGGCCATAACACTGGATTTCCGTCTGCTTCCCAGATTTTCGTGTGCTATAGCCCACACCTTCCGCATGGGCCCGGGCCACCCGACCCGGATCACCTAAAATTTTGTCGGCCCATAAAATAAGACCTAAGGAACAATAGTAACCACCTCCCCATGATCGTTACTCATTGTTTAGCGTTTTAGGGTCATAAAATTGGAATTCCGCCGATTCCGAGATTTTCTTGTGCTATAGCCCACGCTTTACGCATGGGCCCGGGCCACCGGACCCGGATCCCCTAATATTTTGTCGGACCTTCAAAACATACCTATGGAACAATAGTCACCGCCTCCCCATGACCTTTACTCGTTTTATGGCATTTTAGGGCCATAAACCTGGAATTCCGCCCGATTCCCAAATTTTTATGTGCTATAGCCCATGCTTTACGCATAGGCCTGGGCCACCTGAACCGGTTCGCCTAAAACTTTGTCGATCCATCAAAAACGATCTAAGAAACAATAGTCACCGCCTCCCCATGACCTTTACTTGTTTTATGGAGTTTTAGGACCATAAAACTGGAATTTTGCTCGATTCCATGATTTTTGTGTGCAATAACCCACACCTTCTGCATGGACTCAGGACATCAAACCCGGATCGCGTAAAATTTTCTCTGCCAATCAAAAATGAACTAAGGAACAATAGTCGTTGCCTTTCCATGACCGTTACTCGGATTTTTGTATTTTATGGCCATAAAACTGGAATTTCGCCCGATTCCTAAATTTTAATTTGCTATAGCCCACGCCTTCTGCAATGGCCCGGGACACCTGGCCCGAATCGCCTAAAATTTTGCTGGCCTATTATAAATGACCGAAGGAACAATAGTCATTGTCTCGCCATGACTATTATTCATGTTTTGGCATTTTAGGGCCATTAAACTGAAATTCTGCTTGATTTCTAGATTTTCCTATGCTATAACACACACCTTATGCATGGGCGCAGGCCACTTGACCCGGATCGCCTAATATTTTGTAAACCCATCAAAATTGACCTAAGAAATAATAGTCACCGCCTCACCATGACCGCTACTCATGTTTTGCTATTTTAGGGATTAAAACTGAAATTTCTCCCGATTCCCAGATTTTCATGTTCAATAGCCCATTCCTTTTGCATGGGCCCGGGCCACCGGACCCAGATCGCCTTAAATTTTTCCGGCCCATAAGAAACGACATAAGGGACAATATTCACCACCTCGCCATGACCACTACTCGTTTCTTGGTGTTTTAGGGCCATAAAACTTGAATTCCACCTGATTCCCAAATTTTCGTGTGATATAACCCACATCTTCTGCGTGGCTCGGGTCATCAGACCTGGATCGTCTATAATTTGGTCGACCCATCAAAAATGACCTAAGGAATAATAGTCACCACGTTGTCATGATCGATACTCATTTTTTGGCGTTTTAGGGTTGTTGACGGCCAATTTTGACCCTCCCTTTTGAATTAATTTATTTTTACTTAATAATTTACAATAAATATTTTTAAAATAATTTCTAGTAACAAATATCTATCGTTTTACAAATTAACCAAGTATTAGTTTTTAAATTAATCACATAGTATTAATATTATGTAATTACAAATATATTTACTGTTTTTAAGATTATTAAAATAATTCTTATATATATACATCACATAGGTTCTATAATTAATTTGATAAATTACTCTTTAATTTCTAGTTAATTAGACTATTATGTGAAAATTCAAAATTAGTGTTACAATGCAGAAAGTAAAGTATTTTTATAAATAATTAATTTAAAATAATTAGTAGTATATAATTATTATAATGTTTACTATATTTTATTGAAATTGTTAAGTTTATTTAAATTAAATTCAAAAGGGGTTAAAATACCAAAAGGCCACAATTGCAATTCCCAAGTCAAATGCAAAATGACCATTCCTTAAATCATTTTGGCCCAATGCATCAGTCCGGTCCGAAAATACACCCAACCCAAACACCCATCCATGGCGATCCAAGTCACTTTATTTGCACCAATCAACGCTTGCCACGTCGCCCGTCTCCCACCCTCACATAAGAAACACAAATGATTTGAGTCGTTGATCCAAACCATTGACGATCCACAATTATTCTCATTTTCTCTTTTAATTTAGACCTGTTACCAGACATTATCTCCACCATTGGATCACACAAAACCAACGGTTCCCATTCTTTTCCAAATTAATTTCTTTAAACATATAAAGCCTCTATTTATCAGGGTTGTTAATCAAATGATCAAACATGCTGTATTCCATCTTGAAAACATAACCCTAGATACCAATCCCCAATTACCCAAACCCTAAATAATTTCGCCTCTGACCTCTCCGCCTTTCTTTCCACTCCCTCTCTCTTTTCTCTCTACCTCACAAACCAAATCAATCAAAAACCTTGCACAAATTCGTGCAAGGTCACAAATCGACCAGAAATCATCCACTTTTCCTTCTAAATCCGTGAATGCCTCCGGTTTCTTCCCCATTTCATCGTTCCAATTTAAACGCCTAAAATCTGGAATCCTATGCTTAAACATGAAACTTCAAATCCTCTTATACTCCGTCAAATTGGAGCATGTATGAAGCGTTCTTCAGAGATTCATCATGAAATTTTATACCTAGAGGTCAAACGCAGTGATCTCTGGGTTTTAGGATTTGTCCGTAGGTTCAAAGCCTTCAACAATCGATTCCCCCTCTCAGGTAAACTCAACACTGAATTCCCCTCTATCTTCGAGATTATTTTACTCGATTTGCTATCATCATCTACCATACGTCACTCTCCACTACTAATTTAAATTTTAACATCTAGAGCCTTAGATGGCACTATAAAAGAGGCCTTTAATGTTCTCACCACATACACAACATAAACACGACAACCTAATACTAATATCATCTAAGAGCAATTTTGAGTTCAAAAAGCCTAGGGCTCCTTACTATTTCTTTTTCTTTTCATTTCTGAGTACTGTCGCTGCTTCGAACTTGAAGTTATTGGGATCTTAAGCAACTGAGAGAGCCTTCATTTGGTCTGCTGCCCTCAAAAAGGTCAGCACATCTCTCATCTCTCTCTCTTTTGTTCACCTCCCTTGAATGCTATAAATGTATTAGTTATCTTCTGAGAACGACAGTTGTTTATGGTGTTTATGATTAGTATGGGAATGCTTATGTTCTGATAGTGTAATGCCTGCTTGTGATTATTTGTCTTGTCTTTCAAGTCTTTAATTGATGATTGATCAACGCATTAAGTGATTCTTGATAATTTTCATTTCTGAGTTCTAACAGTCTACATGTTTAAGTTATAATGTGTCTCGAATGATTGTCCGTACTTACCTAAACTCCACAGCCTTTCATTGATGATTCTATAGTGATTTTTGTCTTTACATACTATTTTCCCTGCATGCTATTAGTCTTATAGTCGAGTCAATTGTCTGATAATCATGATTGAGATGAATCCGAAGGTCCCTAAGTTTACATCATCTACCCTTTAACTTAAGCATGAATTTCTAAGTGTTTATATGTTTTTCTTCTCTATACTTATGTCTGTTAAACTGTGAAAGCAATTTCTGGGTTGTTACTATGACATCCTCACGATCTCATCTAGTTATGGTTGCATCTGTTGACCTAGTCTTGTGTTGAATTAAA
This sequence comes from Nicotiana otophora, assembly GCA_000715115.1. NCBI lineage: Eukaryota > Viridiplantae > Streptophyta > Magnoliopsida > Solanales > Solanaceae > Nicotiana > Nicotiana otophora. The sequence goes on along the minus strand of AWOL01S0054684.1, from coordinate 6,662 downwards.
TTTTCTTCTTTGCATGAATATCAATAGTTCTATTGTACACATTCTATTAAGATTAAGTCATTCTCCCTTCATAAAAAAGTGATGATCATGATTTGTTGACTGGTATTTGTGCATCTATCTCATGTTTGGTTAAAACCTTCAATTACATGTTGCATTCAAAACTTATTTGTTATAGTACTTCCCTGTCTTTAATCTCTTTGAATTACTGTTGGTTTTTTTTTTGTAAAACTTACATGCATCTATCATTAAGTTATCTTCTTAAAAGTATGACTTAGTTATTCTATGTTAATCAAGTGATAACTTTTAGAAGCTGAAGCATGACTACTTCACATGTAGATACTTAACTAGACTTATGCCTAAGTTAAACTTGTTTCGATACAATGCTTTCTTTTACATGTAACTCCCTCTCTTCGTGACATATTTAACTTGATTCTATAAATGTGCAAAGCTCCCCTGTCTATATGAGGTTATAACTTCACTTAAAGTGTTCATGTAACTGTATGTTCCTGTTTGACTCCTGATTTCATGCTTTGTCCAGAAGCGCCCCAGTCCTTTCCCTATTGTTGATTTGAAACTAGATATCATCCTTAAATCTTATTAGGTCCTTTGTTGATACTATTCGAACATGATGACTTCTTAGGGGGCTAACACTGTTAGGAGTATGACTCAGTTGAGTCCTTAGGGATTCCATGTTTAAATATGTGAACTTATAGTCATGTTGAGAGTCTAATCTTGTTCCTGATATCTTTGATAACTTCTGTAAAAATGTTTAGCCATGACTACTTTGTCGGAATCTTCATTGATGACCTTCAAAGTGCTAAATAGTATCACCAACCCATGCATATGCTAGAAGCAAACCAATCAGTTCACAGTTGGTTTGCCAGAGATAGGAACATCTATATTTGTTGTGTTGTTGTATATATGACCATGTATAGCTTGCCTTTCCCTTTGAGTGTGCTCTTCTTTAATGTTCAGACCTTTATAGCATACTTGTGATATTTATGCTCCATTCATGTGTGCATTCAAAAAGATCCTTAATTTCACCTGATATGCATTTGTTTTGTTTGGTATCAAATGTAGATTATGTGTTCTCATGTTAAGAAGGAAAGTATATTTTGCGGCAAGTAATGCTATAACATTTAGTTTACATTGAAAGGGTCTCATTGACATTTAAACCTGTAAGAAACATATGTTGTTAATGTTTAAGGGTATTTGGGAGTGGGGTTTAACTTTAGGTTGGGTTTCCCTCTCCGGCACAAGCATTGCCTTGGGCCTTAAGTCCCTTGGAAACTTTGAAGTGTCGGTGGATTCAAAGGGGGCATCGACCTTGAGTAGAACTTCCTCCTTAGCCCTTAATTCATTAACACATTTGAGCTCTTTAGGGATGTAGTCTTTAATGGTAATGAAAGGTTTTCAGTGTAAATTATTTGCCGAGTATAACTACCACATTAATATAATTTCCCATAACATTTGAATATTGATAGTTTCTTGTTCCAGTTATTTGTCTATATACATTTCATACATGTTTGAATATGCAGAGAATGTGGAATATACATCTAATGACCTTCTTTATTTTTGGCATGTACATATTTGGGACTGTTGAGTTCCTAACCATCAGAGTCTAGTTTTCTTTCCCTCATTCTCTTCATTACTAGTTATTGCTTCCTTAATCTAGTTTACTGCTTTATTACTGCCTTGTTGCTTCGTCATATTTTGTTATCATGTATCTAACACTCATCTATTAGATCATGTACTTTACCTTCATGCTTTAATATCATATGAAACCTAGGCAATCTTTAAATAATATAGAATTTAAAGAGATTTAGTTAGTAATTAATCTTCACTCCGCTAATTATAATTTATTCATCGTGTTCACTCACCTCTCTTAAAAGATTTTTTTAAACCCTAGAATTTAATCAAAACAGCGCCCCGTTTTCATAAATAAAAAAATCAGAAAGGATCGTTGGTCTCACCCACAAGAGGTAAATCAGATTTTTTTAATAAAAAAAAAGTACGGTACTGTCACCCCAAATGAATTTTCAAAGATCGCTCCTCTTCAAACTTTTAAATCAAGGTACATTTAGAATCACTTTCTTACGAACATCTTTTAGAATCATATAAACATTTATTCCCTAAGTTAATTACTTCCATATTATTACAAGCCTTATAAAAATGTGGACTATTTTTTTAGAACTCTTTTAACCTTTCATAATTCTTTTATAATCTCACATCCCTCTTAACTTTTACATCCCTTATATATACCCTCCCTTAAATATATATATTGTAAGTCATGCCTTAATAGCAATTAAGCATAGTATAAATAAATAGTTCCCTAAAAAATTAGTCTAAGTCCTATGGAGCTACCTCAAGTAGATTTTAAGGGGTGCCTAATACCTTCCCCTTAGAAGAATACGAACCTTACCCATAATCTCACCGGTTTGCAGACCCATAAGGAACATGACTTAGTAATTAAATAGATACCCTAATATACCTTTAAATATCAGGTGGCGACTCTCTTTCATCAACAACAGAGAAATCACAAGTTGAATCTTGTCTTGACTAGTGCAAAATAGGGTACAACAAGGGCCATAAAACTGGAATTACACCCGATTTTTAGATTTTCGTGTGTTATAGCCCAAGCCTTCTGCATGGGCCCGGGCCACCGGATCCAGATCGCCTAAAATTTTACCTAAACATAACAAATGACCTAAAGAACAATATTCACCGCTTCTCCATGCCCGCTACTTGATTTTTAGCGTTTTATGGCCATAAAACTAAAATTCCGTCCGATTCTCAGATTTTAGTGTGTTACAGTCCATGCCTTCTACAAGGGCCCGGGCCACCAAACTCAAATCGTCTAAAATTTTGCCGGACCATCAAAAACAACCTAAGGAGCTATAGTCATCGTCTTGCCATGATCGTTACTCATTGTTTGGTATTTTAGGGCCATAAAACTGGAATTCTGCCCGATTCCCTAATTTTTGTGTGCAATAGCTCACTATTTCTGCATGGGCCCAGGCCACCAGACCCGGATTGCCTAAAACAATTTTCCGAACCATCAAAAAAGACCTAATGAACAATCGTCACCGCCTCGCCATGACCGCTACTCATTGTTTGACGTTTTTGGGTGATAAAACTTGAATTCCGTCCGATTCCCAGATATTTGTATGCTATAACCCACGCCTTCAACATGAGCCCGGGTCACATGACCCAGATTGCCTAAAATTTGTCCGACCCATAAAAAATGACCTAAGTAACAATAGCCACTGCCTCGTTATGACAGTTACTAATTTTATGGTATTTTATGACCATAAAATTGGAATTCAGTCCGATTTCTAGATTTTCGTGTGCATTAGTTTNCCACTGCCTCGTTATGACAGTTACTAATTTTATGGTATTTTATGACCATAAAATTGGAATTCAGCCCGATTTCTAGATTTTCGTGTGCATTAGCCCATACCTTCTACATGGGCCCAGGCCACCGGACCCAGATCACCTTAAATTTTTCCTGCCCATCAAAAATCGCCTAAAAATAATAGTCACAGCCTCGCCATGACCGCTAATCATTGCTTGGTGTTTTTGGGTGATAAAACTTGAATTTCGTCCAATTCCCAGATTTTGATATGCTATAGCCTAAGCCTTCTGCATGGGCCCGAGCCATAGGACCCAACTTGCCTAAAATGTTATCGTCCCATCAAAAATGACCTAAGGAACAATAGTCACCGCCTCGCCATGTCCGCTACTCGTATTTTGGCATTTTGGGCCATAAATCTGAAATTCCACCTAGCCTAGATCACCTAAAATTTTGCTGGCCCATAAAAATGACCTAAGGAACAATAATCACCGCCTCGACATGAACATTACCTATTTTTTGACATTATAGGGCCATAAAACTTGAATTCCAAGCGATTTCCAGAATTCGTATGCTATAACCCATGCCTTCTGCATGGGCCCAGGACAGCGGACTCGGATCGCCTAAAATTATGTCAACTCATAAAAAATGACCTAAGGAATAATAGTCACCGCATTTCCATGATCATTACTCGTGTTTTGGCCTTTTAGGGCGATAAAACTAGAATTCCTCCCGATTTCATATTATCGTACGCGTTTTGCATGGGCCCGGGCCACTGGACCCGGATCGGCTAAAATTTTGCAGGCCCTTAAAAAAGAAACAATAGTCACTGCCTCGTCAAGACCATTACTCATGTTTTGGTATTTTAGGGCCATAAAACTGGAATTTTGTCCGATTTCTAGATTTTTGTGCGCTATAGCCCACGCATTCTGCATGGGCCAGGGCCACCGGACCCGGATCACCTAATATTTTGTTGGCCCATCAAAATATACCTAAAGATCAATAGTCATTGCCTCGCCATGACTGTTACTCATTTTTTGGCGTTTTAGGGCCATAAAAATAGAATTCCACCCGATTCCCAGATTTTTGTGTGCTATAACCCGAGCCTTCTGCATGAGCCCGGGCCACCGGACCCAGATCGCCTAAAATTTTGACGGCCCATAAAAACGACCTAAGAAATAATAGTCACCACCTCGCCATGATTGTTACTCATTATTTGGTATTTTAGGGTCATAAAACTGTAATTCCGCCCGGGCCACTAGACTCGAACCGTCTAAAATTTTGCCAGCCCAACAAAATTGACCAAAGAACAATAGTCATGGCCTCTCCACAACCGTTACTCATTTTTTGGCGTTTTATGACCATAAAACTAGAATTACGCATGATTCTCAAATTTTCGTGCACTATAGCTCACGCCTTCTACATGAGCCCAGGCCACCGGACCCGGATCATCTAAAATTTTGTCAGCCCATCAAAAACGACCAAAGAAAGAATAATCATTGCCTTACAGTGGCGGTTACACGTTTTTTGGTGTTTTAGGGCCATACAATAGAAATTATGCCTGATTTCCAGATTTTCGTGTGCGATAGCCCACACCTTCTACATGATCCTAGGACACCGGACTCAGATCGCCTTAAATTTTATCGGTCCGTTAAAAATCGTCTAAGGAACAATAGTCACCGCCTAACCATGACCACTACTCATTGTTTGACGTTTTTGGGTGACAAAACTTGAATTTTAATTGATTGCCGAATTTTTATATGCTATAGCCACGCCTTCTGCATGGGCCCGGGCCACAGGACCCAACTTGCATAAAAATTACCTAAGGAACAATAGTCACCGCCTCACCAAGACCGCTACTCGTACTTTGTCATTTTGGGCCATAAATCTGGAATTTCACCTAATTCCCAGATTTTCGTGTTCTATAGCCCACGCCTTTTACACGGGCCCGGGCCACCAAACCTGGATCGCCTAAAATTTTATCGTCCCATAAAAATGACTAATGAACAATATTCACCGCATCTCCATAACTGTTAATCGTTTTTTGGTGATTAGGTCCATAAAAATGGAATTCCGCCCAATTTCTAGATTTTGTATAGCCCATGCTTCTACATTGGCTGGGGCCACCGGACCTAGATCGCCTAAATTTTGCTGGCCCATCCAAAATGACCTAAGTAACAATTATCACCACCTCGCCATGACCGGTACTCGTTTTCTAGCGTTTTACGGCCATAAAAATAGAATTCCGCCCGATTACTAGAATTTCGTGTGCTATAGCCCACACTTTTTCCATGGTCCCGGGCCACCGGACTCGAATCGTCTAAAATTTTACCGGCCTATAAAATGACATAAGGAACAATAGTCACCGCCTCGCCATGAACATTACTCATTTTTTGGAGTTATAGTGCCATAAAACTTGAATTCTAACCGATTTCTAGAATTCGTGTGCTATAACCCATGCCCTCTGCATCGGCCCAGGCCAGCGGACCCGGATCGCCTAAAATAATGTCAACCCATAAAAATGACCTAAGGAATAATAGTCACCGCATTGCCATGATCGTTACTCGTGTTTTGTCCTTTTAGGGCGATAAAACTGGAATTTCGTCCGATTTTCATATTATCGTATGTTATAGCCCACGCCTACTGCATGGGCCCGGGCCACTGGACCGGGATCGGCTAAAATTTTGCCGGCCCTTAAAAAAGAAACAATAGTCACTGCCTCGTCAAGACCATTACTCATTTTGGTATTTTAGGGCTATAAAATTAGAATTTTGTCCGATTTCTAGATTTTTGTGCGTTATAGCCCACGCATTCTGCATAGGCCAGGGCCACCGGACCCGGATCACCTAAACTTTTGTTGGCCCATCAAAATATACCTAAGGATCAATAGTCATTGCCTCGCCATGACTATTACTCATTGTTTGGCGTTTTAGGGACATAAAACTGGAATTCCACCCGATTCTCAAATTTTTGTTTGCTATAACCCAATCATTCTGCATGAGCCCGGGCCACCGGAACCGAATCACCTAAAATTTTGATGGCCCATCAAAAATGACCTAAGGAACAATAGTCACTGCCTCGCCATGATTATTACTCATTTTTTGGTATTTTAGGGTCATAAAACTACAATTCTGCACGAGCCACTAGACTCAAATCGCCTAAAATTTTGTGAGCCCATCAAGATTGACCAAAGAAAAACAGTCATGGCCTCGCCACAACCGTTACTCATGTTTTGGTGTTTTATGACCATAAAACTGGAATTACGCCTGATTCTCAAATTTTCGTGTGCTATAACCCACGCCTTCTACAT
>AWOL01S0054679.1:13088-23627 GCA_000715115.1 Nicotiana otophora | reverse complement strand
TGACACAAAATTTTGGGGTTTCATACCCTCAGGACCAGATTTATAACTGTTACTTACCTCAAGTTGTGAAATACTTGTTCTACAATGTCCTTTCCNACAGGCCCTCGGCCTTACTCAGTCCTCAACCTCTCTAGTCTCTCGGGCTCTCAGAAATCATAAATATCAGCCCAAACAAAGATAACATAGTATATCAAAAAATATAAACAATGACTGAGGTATAATACGCAAGCAAAACTCATGACTGAGTACAAGACAGCAATTAGCAAATAATTCAACAAGTACGCGACCTTAGCGGGTCCCAATAATACTATAACATAGCCTAAGCATGATTTACAATTACATTTCTTCAACACATAGAGAGCATATATCTAACAATAAATTATTCAACTATACAGTTTCCACGGGACGGACCAAGTAACAATCCCCTCGGTGCATGCCCATACGCTCGTCACCTAGCATGTGCGTCACTTCCAAAATAATCACATGACACAAAATTTTGGGGTTTCATACCCTCAGGACCAGATTTATAACTGTTACTTACCTCAAGTTGTGAAATACTTGTTCTACAATGTCCTTTCCTTGTGAATTGGCCTCCAAATGCCTCAAATCTAGCCATAACTAATTCGTTTCAGTCAATAAAATTCATTAAAATTAATTCCCTATGAAAATGCTAATTTTCCATAAAAATCCAAATTTTAGCTCAAACATCGCCCGTGGGGCCCACGTCTCGGAACCCGACAAAAGTTACAAAATCCGAAAGCCCATTAAACCACGAGTCTACCCATACAATTTTTACCAAAATCCAACCTCAAGTCAACCCTCAAATCTACAAATCTTATTTCCAAATTTCTAAATTCCAATCTCCAAATTCCACCTCAAAATCATGTAATCTAGTCGGATTATTCGATTATAATTCAATATTATGGAGTATAAATGATCACAAGGGACTTACCTCAAGTTTTCCTTGAAAATCTATCAAAAATCGCCTCTCCTCAAGCTCCAATTTGTCAAACATGGCGAATGGGACGAAGTCCATGTTTAATAATTCTGTCCAAACAGCCTCGGTTCTACCTCGATCGTGGCCTTCGATCTTGGCCTTCGATCGAGGTCCTCAATCCTTGGCCTCTATCCCGGGCCTCGATTCTGACCCTCGATCCTGGCCTTCGATCATGGCCCTCGACCCTAGGCTTCGATCATGTCTTCGACCCTGATCTTCGACCCTGCCTTCGATCGTGGTCCTCGACCCTGGGCTCGATCGTGGCTTCGCTCCTGATCCTCGACCTTGCCATCGATCATGACCCTCGATCCTGGGATCGATCGTGGATTGATTCTGGGCTCGAATCTGGCAGAAGATATTTCCAGTAGAAGGAAATTGTAGCAGATGTTGTAATTAAATATTTGATCTGTTATCCATCCAAAGCTCACCCGAGGCCCTCGGGACCTCAACCAAATATACCAACAAATCCTAAAACATCATACGAACTTAGTCGAATCCTCAAATCACCTCAAACAATGCTAAAACCTTGAATTATACCCCAATTCAAGCCTATTGAACTTTGAAATTTCTAATTTCTACAAAAGACTTCGAAACCTTTCAAATCACGTCCGATTGACCTTAAATTTGCACACAGGTCATAAATGACATAATGGAGGTATTTAAATTTTCAGAATCAGATTCAGACCCCGATATCAAAAAGTCAACCCCCCGGTCAAACTTCCCAAAAATTCAACTTTCGGCATTTAAAGCCTAATTCAACTACGGATCTCCAAATAATTTTTCAGACACGCTCCTAAGTGCAAAATCACCATATAGAGCTATTGGAATCATCAAAATTCAAATCCGAGGTCATTTACACAAAGGTCCATATCATGTCCACTTTTCTAACTTAAATTTTGAATTTTGAAACTAAGTGTCTCATTTCACTCCGAATTCCTTTCGGACCCGAACCAACTACCCCGGCAAGTCAATAAACAATTGTAAAGCATAAATTGAGCAGTAAATGGGGGAACGAGGTTATAATACTGAAAACGACCGGTCAGGTCGTTACATTCTACCCCTCTTAAACAAATGCTCATCCTCGAATGGNCCTAATTCCACTACGGATCTCCAAATACTTTTCCGGACACGCTCCTAAGTCCAAAATAACCATACGGAGCAATTGGAATCATCAAAATTCAAACCCGAGGTCGTTTACATATAGGCCCATATCCTGTCCACTTTTCTAACTTAAATTTTGAATTTTGAGACTAAGTGTTTCATTTTACTCCGAATTCCTTACGGACCCGAACCAACTACCCCGGCAAGTCAATAAACAAATGTAAAGCATACATTAAGTAGTAAATAGGGGAACAGGGTTATAATACTCAAAACGATCGGTGAGGTCGTTACATTATACCACTCTTAAACAAACGTTCGTCCTCGAACGAGTTTAGAATCATACCTCAAGTATCAAATAGGTGTGGATATTTTCGCTACATCGCCTGCTCAATCTCCCAAGTAGCTCCTCTAACTGGATGGCCTCTCCGCTGTACCTTCCATGATACTATGTTCTTCGACCTCAACTTTCAAACCTGCTAGTCTAAAATAGCTACCGGCTCCACAACATAAGTCAAATTACTTCCTAGTTGTACTGTATTGAACTCCAGAATATGAGACGGATCCCCGACATACTTTCAGAGCATGGATACATGGAACACTGGATGAACACCTGATAGACTAGGTGGCAAAGCAAGTTCATAAGCCACCTTCCCAATTTTCTTAAGTATCTCAAAAGGCCCACTATACCGAGGGCTCAACTTGCCCTTCTTCCCAAACCTCAACACACCCTACATGGGTGAAATCTTGAGCAGAACCTTCTCCCCAACCATGTGAACAACATCATGAACCTTCTTGTCGGCATAACTCTTCTGTCTAGACTGTGCCGTGCGAAGCTGTTGCCGAATTAATTTGACCTTCTCTAAAGCCTCCTGAACCAAGTCAGCACCCAGTAGTGTAACCTCACCCGGATCAAACCAAGCCATCGGAGACCGACATCGTCTCCCATATAAACTTCATACAGAGCCATATGAATACTCGACTGATAGCTGTTATTGTAGGCAAACTTCGCGAGTGGCGGAAATTGATCCCAGGAACCCCGAAAACCAATGACTCAAGAGCGTATCATATCGTCTAATATCTTAATAGTGTGCTCGGAATGTCCGTCCGTCTGAGGGTGAAAGGTTGTACTAAACTGAACTTGTGTGCCCAATTCTCGCAGCATTGCTCTCCAAAACTGTGATGTAAATTGCGTGCCCTGATCTGAAATGATGGATACTGGCACACCGTGTAGGCGAACAATCTCGCAAATATAAATCCCAACCAACCGCTCCGAAGAATAATTAGTACCAACTGGAACAAAATGCGTTGATTTGGTTAACCGATCTACTATCACCCAAACAACATCAATCTTTCTCAAAGTACGTGGAAGCCCAACTACGAAATCCATGGTAATACACTCCCATTTCCACTCAAGAATTTCAAATCTCTGAAGCAATCCTCCCGGTCTCTGATGTTCATACTTTACCTTTTGACAATTTAAACACCGAGCTACAAACCCAACTATATATTTCTTTATTCACCTCCACCAGTAGTGCTGCCTCAAGTCTTGATACATCTTTGCGGCACTTGGATGAATGGAGTACGGTGAACTGTGAGCTTCCTGGAGAATCAACTCACGCAAACAATGTACAGTAGGCATTCATAGCATGCCCTGCATCCGTAATACACCGTTATCTCCAATAGTGACTTCGTTGGCATAACCATGCTGAACTGTGTCCTTGAGGACAAGCAATTGTGGATCATCATATTGGCTCTCTCTGATGCGATCATATAAAGAAGACCGAGAAACCACACAAGCCAAAACTCGATACGGTCTGAAACATCCAATCTAACAAACTAGTTAGCTAAAGCTTGTACATCCAACGCTAAAGGCCTCTCTTCTACTGGTAAGTATGCTAAGCTGCCCAAACTCTCCGCCTTACGACTCAAGGCATCGGCCACCACATTAGCCTTTCTGAGATGATAGAGAATGGTGATATCATAATCCTTAAGCAACTCTAACCACCTCCGCTGCTGCAAATTAACATCCTTCTATTTAAACAGATGTTGTATACTCCGATGATCAATATATACCTCACACCGGACACCGTACAAGTAATGCCACCAAATGTTCAAGGCATGAACAATGGATGCTAACTCAAGATCGTGGACTCGATAATTCTTCTAATGCACCTTTAACTGCCTGGGCGTATAGGCAATCACCCTACCGTCTTGCATAAGCACTACGCCGAGACCAATACGTGATGCGTCACAATACACAGTATAAGACTCTGAACCTGTATGTCTTGAGCTTCTGAAAGCTCTCTTCACATTCATCCGACCACCTGAACGGAGCACCTTTCTAGGTCAATTTAGTCATAGGCGATGCAATAGATGAGAAATCGTCCAGGAAGCGTCGATAATAACCAGCCAAGCTAAGATAACTCTGAATCTCAGTAACTGAAGATGGTCTGGTCCAATTTTGAACCACCTTCGGATCCACCTTAATTCCTTCACTAGACACTATATGTCCCAAGAATACCACCGAACTAAGCCAGATAGAATTCGGCATAAAGTTTCTCCTCCCTCAGCCTCTGTAATACAATACCCAAGTGTTGTGCATGCTCCTCTTGGCTACGTGAGTACACCAGAATATCATCAATAAATACCACTACAAATAAATCAAGATATGACTGGAATACACTATTCATCAAATGCATAAATGTTGCTAGGGCATTGGTTAGCCCAAAAGACATCACAAGAAATTCATAGTGGCCATAACGAGTTCTAAACGTCGTCTTCAGAATATCCGAATCAATTTTAAAGAACACCCCTGCTCCCTGAAGCTGGTCAAATAAATCACGAATACGCGGCAATGGATATTTATTCTTGATTGTATCTTTGTTCAAATGCCTATAATCATTGCACATCCATATAGTACCATCTTTCTTTTTCACAAATAGAACTGGTGCACCCCAAGGTGACAGGCTAGTCCTAATAAACCCCTTTTCAAGGAGTTCCTCAAGTTGTTCTTTTAATTCTTTTAAATCAACTAGTGCCATACTATACGAAGGAATAGAAATTGGCTGAGTGCCATGCACCAAGTCAATATCAAAATCAATATCCCTGTTAGGTGGCATACCCGGCAGGTCTGTAGGAAAAATATTCGAAAACTCTCGCACGACCGGTACTGAATCAATAATAGGAGTATCTGCATCAATATCTCTCACAAAGGCCAAATATGACAGACATCCCTTTCCAGCCATACGTTGGTCCTTCAAATAAGAAATTACCCTGCTAGGAACAAAATCTAGAGAACCTCTCTATTCAAACTTTGGCAACCCCGACATCGTCAACGTCACGATGTTTGCCTGACAGTCCAGAATAGCATGACATGGAGACAACCAATCCATACCCAAGATTACATCGAAATCAACCATACCGAGTAATAAGAGATCAACTCTAGTCTCCAGTTCTCCAATAGTTACCACACACGACCGATACATATGATCCACAGTAATAATATCGCCCACCGGTGTAGATACAAAAACAGGTAAAACTAAGGACTCACAGGGCATATCCCGATAATGAGCAAAATATGATGATATATATGAATAAGTGAAACCAGGGTCGAATAATATAGAAGCCTCCCTGTGGCACACTGAAACAATACTTGTGATCACTGCGTCTGAGCCAACAGCATCTGGCCTGGCAGAAAAAGCATAGAATCGAGCCTGCTCGCCACCTGATCGGCCTCCCTTCTTGGGCAACCCCTAGCTGCCTGACCCCTACCCCGAGCTGGCTGGGCGGGTTGGAAAACTACCGGTGCTGGTGCCGTTAGTCGAGAACTCTGTTGTGGAGCCCCACTCAACAGCCTAGGAGAATCTCTCTTGAAATGACCCAATTCTCGGCACTCAAAATAACCCCTCCTCTGACGGAACTGCTGCTCCTGATAACTCAAAGAATTACCTGTAGAAGCATGAGCAGACGAGGCATGATGAGAACTCTGCGCTGGTAGCGCACTGAATGAAGACTGGCTTGAGTAAGTACTATAAGAACCGTGGCTAGCTGATGCACCATGATGAGCTGGATGACCCGCTTGAGCGTGTCTGTAAGAACGGCCCCTACCGCGGTAAAAGTGACCCCCTGAAGGAACACCGCTGAAATCACCGGAACCACGACTCCTCCTAGCCTCCCTCTCAACCGCTCCTGGCTGCTAACCATCTCAATCTGACAAGCAATGTCAACACCCTCGTCGAAAGTAGCAGTAGACACTTTGTCTCTACTCATGAGTAATTGCAACTAAAAAGTAAGGCCATCTATGAATCTCCTGATCCTTTCCCTGTCCGTGGGAATCAACCAGATAGCATGATGGGCCAATTCTAAAAATCTCATCTCATACTGTGTCACAGACATATCACAATGATGAACCTGCTTGAACTGCCTATGCAACTCCTCTCTGTGGGACTGAGGCACAAACTTCTCTAGGAATAGACCGGAGAACTGCTGCTAGGTAAGGGGTGCTGCACACACCGGCCTACACCTCTCGTAAGACTTCCACCATCTGAAGGCAGCCCCAGAAAATTGAAAAGTAGTGAATGAGACCCCACTCGTCTTTAGAATACCCATTGTCTGAAGCATCCGCTGACACTTATCCATAAAACCCTGGGCATCCTCTGACTCAGCACCGCTAAAAGGTGGAGGTCGAAGCCTCTCAAGTCTGTCAAGTCTCCTCCGCTCATCATCTGCCATAACAGGAACTACCGGGGCTTGAGCCGCTGCAACCGGCTGGGCTAATAGTACCCCCGGTATCTGAAGTCCCTGTACTACCTGGTCTGGAGTACGGGATACAGGTGCATGAGTACCTCCCCCGGCCTGAGAAGTGGTAGGTGTGACCTGAGCCAAAACTACCTAAGCCAGACCAGTGCAGGCTGCCAATATCTGGGCCAAAGTCTCCTAAAGACCTGGAATCTCAATGGTCACAGTTGGTGCCTGAGCTGATCCTGTCGGCTCAGCTATATCTGGAATCTGCTCTTGAGCTGGAGCAACTGCTGGTACTACAGGTGCTGGTCCAATTGTGGTATGAGCTACACCTCAATCTCTACCTCGGACCCGGCCTCTACCACGGCCTCGACCTCTCGCGCCCCTAACTGGTGGCACTGGTGGTTGGCCGTCCGATCCAGTAATATGTGTTCTTACCATCTATGAAAGAATAGAATAACAAATATTTAGTTCCCAGAATCAACAAATTCGCACGACATAATACAAAAAAGTGAAGTTATCCTAAGGGTTCTGCAGCCTCTCGAAGATAATTACAGACGTCTCCGTACCGATCCGCAAGACTCTACTAAACCTGCTCATGAATCATGAGACCTATGTAACCTAGGGCTCTGATACCAACTTGTCACGTCCCAAAATCCCAATATGTCGTGATGGCGCCTATCTTGATACTAGGTAAGCCGATAATCTCAATAAACCACAATTTTTCTTAAGCTGGAAAATATAATATTTAAATACAATACAAAATCCCACAAATAATGATACAAATACTCCCCAAAATCCGGTGTCACTGATACAGACTTGAATTCATATTAGATGCTCATGTACTCAGTGACACCGGATTTTGGGGAGTGTTTGTATCATTATTTGTGGGATTTTGTATTGTATTTAAATATTATATTTTCCAACTTAAGAAAAATTGTGGTTTATTGAGATTATCGGCTTGCCTAGTATCAAGATAGGCGCCATCATGACATATTGGGATTTTGGGACGTGACAAGTTGGTATCAGAGCACTAGGTTACATAGGTCTCACGAGCCACGAGCAAGCTTAGAAGAGTCTCAGAGGCTATGAAGTTTAGGAAAAATATCACTTCTTTCTTATTCTGTTGTGCGAATTTATTTTATCATTGATGATTGAACCATTCTACTTTTATTCTCTCGTAGATGGTAAGAACACATAATACCTTTATCGATAGATGGGGACCAGAGCCCCAGGTGGCAACTATGGCCGAGGTTGAGGTAGTGCTAGAGGCCGAGGTAGAGCTTAGTCCAGAGCTTGAGAAGCTGCACCTATTGTAGAACCTCAGATGTATCTTCAGGAGGAAGTTCCAGTTCAGAATATACCAGTTGGTCCCAGAATGATTCATAGCCGCTCCAGTGCTTCAGGACGCTCTAGTTCGGTTGGTGAGACTAATGGAGGGTGTGGCCCATAATGGTACATTTCCAGTGGTTCCAGCCGTCTCACAGGCTGAGGAGGAGCACAAACTCCCACTACTCCCGCTCCAGAGCAGATATGTAACACCCCGAAACATTTCGAAGTACTTAAGCGCTATTAAGAAAGTTGATGTGCGCTAATTTTATTATTTTGTGTGCAGACGAGAACTATTAATGGGATGGATATCCATCGGATATGATAATAAGTGTACGAGTCATATTATAAGTGATATGGGTCTAGGTAGAGCCCTAAGTCCAAGTCAAGTTGAAAATTTCATGATAGACTAAAGTTGCAAATGAGTACGCACAAGACCAAACTTTGGACGAGCATATATACATATATATAAGGAGTTATGTGGTGGATGACCTGTCAAATTAAAGATCTTTTAGTATAGTTTCTAACTATTGAAACCGTTTGTTATTTGGATATTCCTACAAGAAGTTATGACAAAATTACCAAAGGCTGGCGGAGGAGCCTGCGGATGCGAAGTACCCGACGCCGCGTCCGAAAGAGAGGCTAGCAGTGAAGTGCTGCCATAGTGTCCACATCCACTTCCGAGCTTCAAAGAGGAGTGAAGTGTGGATGCCAAGCATCCAGGTCCGCATCCGAAACCCAGAAATCTGGGCCTAAAAATACAAGGTCGGGGAAGGGGGATATTTTGAGTATTTGGGGGTTAGGGTTCTTGAGGTGAAGGGACGATTTGGAGCTCAGATTAAGTCCAATCAACCAAGGTAAGCTGTTAATGATGTTTTGGGTTGATTATTACTCAATATACATGATTTCTATCATCATGCGTACATCCAAATATAAGATTTCATCATCAAATCCTCAAGAATACAAAAATCACCAAAGTTGTGATTTTTCAAGATTGATCTACTAGAGGTAATTCCAATGCTTCAAACTCGTTTAATATGAGTAGTTAGAAGTATTTGAAGCATTTGTTGCAAGTTTTAATGGTTGAAAGATTGGATTATAAAAATCTAGTTCATGGCATGAATAGTACTTTTGAGAAAATAAGAGAGAAGGTGAATGGTAATCTTGGCGATGAAATTTTTGAATACATTGAACCTATGGGATTTGTTACTAATATTGGTCTCATTGGATGTTGTTATTGTAGATTGAAGTTGATTAGTGTAGTGCATCGGTGTAGTTTCATTATGGGAAGCATTTGAGGTATGTTGGCTAAACTTTCTCTCTTGGAAATTAATTCCATAATGTTTTCGTAAGATCAAGTATGATTGGCTCAAGATTCCTAACTCTTACATTCTGGGTTATTCCCTATAAATTTGATTATCCCAAATGAGCCTTATATCGAAATATTGATGTTCCAAGTATGGGTTGTGTATTAATATGTTATGGCTTTGAGTCATGTTTAAATGAAAGATAGTATGCCAAAATGTGTGTGAAATCTCAATATTCTTAAGACTCTTAATTGCTCATATGTGTACCTAAAGTCTTGATTGGGAATATCTTATTATTGATAGCCTATAAAGATGGTTGGAAGTGAAATCAGTGAATTGGGGGATATAAAGTGTGACCAACGTGCCAATAGTGAAAGGCATACTTGTGGCCAATGGTGCTGATGTAATGAAATAATGTGAGAAAGATTGTGAATGAGCTTTGACTCAACTATTCCAAAATTTACTTCGAAAATATAATCGGCTAAAAGTTTATGAACTCAAGTGATACACATATATGGCTATTTTAGCTAATGCTATGTTTTGTAAGTAATTTTCAATGTGCTTTGCATTCTTACATATTAATGAGTGGAAATTGTGTATGATTTTAATTTGTGATTGGATTGCCAATCACTTTACTCCATTTATTGGAAAGGAATTGATTATGTTTAAAGCCTTCATTACTAATGAACTTAAAGTTATGATTTCTGGAATATTCCACTTGTTGATAATTATGATAATGATATATGAAAGGGAAGAAATGAAAGTGTGGAATATAAAATACGGCCATTGCGCAATGAATAAAGAATCATATGTTTGGCCAAGAGAGCCAATGAAATAATGATGTTGTAAGTGGTTGAAAGTACAGATTAGGTGCTATGTGATGTGAAAGGTTATGAGATGTACGTATTTGTACTTTTGTTTCCAATGTGTTATGAAACCCTATGGATGATCTTTGAAACGCATAGGTATATGGTGTTATGAAACCCTATTGACGGTCTATGAAACGCATATGTATATCGTGTTATGAAACCCTATGGACGGTCTATGAATCGCATAGGTATATGG
>AWOL01S0054675.1:24181-36459 GCA_000715115.1 Nicotiana otophora | reverse complement strand
TGTGCGAAGATGTGCTTCGCGAACGCGTGGCTAAGGTCGCGTTCGCGTAGAAGGATTTGAGCATGAGGGGAGGTGTGGCCAATGCTCTATGCGATTGCGTGAGGCAGGATGTGATCGCGTAGGTATGAGAGGCAGTGATCCGCGATTGCGTGGGTGATTCCGCATTCGTGTAGGGTAAAATGTGGGGCAACATAGTTGTGCTTCGCGATCGCGATGAAGGATATCTGGGCAGGCAGTATTAATTTAAAAAATGAGGGTTTGAACCCACTTTGCATATTTTGAGCTAGAGTACACAGAATTGAGCGATTCTTGAAGGGATTTTCGTGGAGTTGATTGGGGTAAGTGATTCTTTAAATTCCATGATTTTATCTTTAATTTTATCATCTAATTTGTGATTTGGGGTGAGAAATTGGGGAAAAAGAGAAAGAACTCTTGAGTTGGGATTTTGAGGTTTTGAATGGGATTTTGTTATCGGATTTGAGTAAATTTGATATGGTTAGACTCGTGAGTAAATGAGCTTTCGGGTTTTGTGACTTTTGTCGGATTTCGAGACGTGAGTCGAGGCCGGGTTCGGGCAAGTTTCGGATTTTTGGCTATAATTTAGTACCTTTCTTGTGGAATTGATCCCTTTAGCCTATATTGATTGTATTGTTCTACATGTGACTAGATTTGGGATGTTTTGAGACCGATTTGAGAGGCAAAGGCACTTCCGAGTAGAGATTTTCTCGGTTTGAGGTAAGTAACAGTCGTAAATCTGGTTTTGAGGGTATGAAACCCCGAGAATTTGTATAATATGAATATTTGGAAATGACGCACATGCTAGGTGACGGGCGCTCGAGCGTGCACCTTGAGGGATTATGACTTGGTCCGTCCCGTGAGACTGTAAAGTCGAATAGCCATTGTTATTACTTGTTTTCCTTTTCTTTGAGCAATTGACTGCCTTTCATGTTAGAAACCATGCTTAGGCCATATGATATCATTGTTGGGACTCGCAGCGGTCGTATACTTGTTGAATTGACTGCTAATTCTTGTCTTGTACTCAGTCACAGTCTTACTTGTGTGTTATATCTCTGTTTTCTCTCATTTCTTATTGATACTTGTTGTATTTTCTGCTTAGGCTGGTTATTATAATATTTTGTGAGCCCGAGGGGCTAGAGAGGTTAGTGACTGAGGTAGGGCCTGAGTGCCGAGCTGCGAGCTGTGAGGTATATGGATCGGGTTGCACGCCACAACAAGCCTTCAGGCTATATATATATATATTTGAATCGGGTTGCACGCCGTAACAATATTGGATCGGGTTGCACACCGCAATAATATTGGATCTTGCTGTGTACCGCAACAATATAACACTTGGGCTGATGGAGTCCCTCCGGAGTCTGTACACCCCTAGTGAGCGCAGGTACCTATCGAGAGTGTGTATTGAGGGTCGAGAGTCGAGGGTATGAGCTGTTGAGATAAGTTGAGTGACTGCTGCCTTGAGAGGTTGCACTTGCTTTTATTTATTGTTGCACTTAGTTGCTATATGATGTTGTTGTGAATTTTCTGGAAGATTCATATCTGTTTTACTTGAGCTCGAACTGAGTTGACTTATACCACTGGATTTGAAAGCATGCTCACTCTTTACTAAAAACTTTTGAAATGATCTATATTATTATAGTTTTTCACTGCTTCTCAGTTCCTTATTTAATTATGTTACTTGCTGAGTTGGTTGTACTCATGCTACACCCTGCACTTCATGTGCACATCCAGGTGTGTACAGTTCTGGCGGTCGCTGAGTTCGTGCGCGACTTGATTATCGGAGACTTACGAGGTAGCTGCCAACATCCGTAGTCCTTGTTTCTCCTTTCTTATTATCTTTTCTCTCTTGTATTGGCATTTGGCACAGACTGTAGTAGACTCTATTTTCTAGACTGGTTGTTAGATGCTCGTGACTTATTGACACCCCAATGTCGGGCTATCATTCCGCACTTGTGTTTTGGGTTTTTACCTCGTTATTATGTAAGTCTTCAGTTAGTTTAATTGCTTTAGCTTACTTCTATTATATATTGAAAGCATATTGAGAATGTCGGCTTGCCTAGTTCCACGATAGGTGCCATTATGACTGATTGGGTATTTGGGTTGTGATACTCAACATAACAAGCAACCCCTTGCGGAATTCCAGAATACGGATATCTCCCAGTTACTTTAATATTAATCGAATATTTGCTCACACTCATTTTTTTACATAACAACGATTCTAATCTATCGTACTCCATTGTAAGTGGCAACTTAACATGACACTATGGAGAACATCTATAACGTACTGAGTTATTCTCCACCACAACCTCAACCCCCAATATAATAAAACCCTAATTGTTTGCTCTTTGGACATTATAACAAAATGCAAAATAACTTCACCAACAAATATTTCGGAAGATCTGAAAGATCTTGAATGGATTTTTACCAAATTCTGCAACTCCTTAAATAAGAAAAAACCTAGTCTGGGAGGTACAATTATTTCATGTATAGCGCATGTATAATAGGCGCTACACCCATATGAATTATTGGTGGGTCAATAAAGTGCAACTGAATTATTTGTGGGGCAGAAAAGTTCAAATCTAGCGTGGTTATTCACCGTGTTATACCTTAACGGACAAACGTGCCATTAAGGTATAGCGCGATGAATAACCGCGCTATATATAAAATTACAGTTGTTTTCACCTATTTTTGTCGTTTGAGTACAAAAGAATCACACTCTGATTCTGAATTCCCTTTTGACGTATATAGACAAACATGAATGCTTTTATTGTCCTCAAAAATATAAAAATACCTTTCTTGAGTAATTTTCATAATATGAATAACCATCTAGGGAATTGACTAGTAGCGTAAGTAGTGAATATTACATTGAAAAAAGAAAATTAAATAGGAAAAGTGGAATGATAATGATAATGTTAGAAAGGTTTAATGATTACCTAAAAATAAGGAAAGTGAAATAGTTATGTAGAAAAAGATGAACAAGAATCCAAGTGAGGAGCCTATACGAAAGCGAGTGTTGGTTGGCCATCCAGTGTCACTTTACGCCCCACGTGTATCCCTCTAAGCCCAATTTCGTCCAACTTTGATAAAAGTGGACCCGTATCCAAACGAATGGCATCTAATCACGTGATTGACCCACCTGAACACGGGTCAGACCCTGTTTCTGTTCACTAGTGCCCGCTCTCTCCCTCCTTTTTTTTTTTTTTTTTAATTTATGCCAAATACATGAACAATATAGCACTTAAAATTGTTCACATTTTTTACTTAGAACTTTATCTTAAATTCGTTTCATTTGAACACTTCACCCACAACTCAAATATATCATTTAGACATAAAATTCATAGGTATCCAAACACAAAAAGTACGTATATAATTCACACGCCAAAATATCCAAATGACCTTTAATGTCCAAATGACACTGTAGAGAGCTGATTGAAATGTTCAAATGGAACAAACTTAATATGAGGTGTCTAAGTAAAAAGTGTAAGCAACTTTAAGGTGTTGTTGATTTATTTGGCTTTTAATTTAAATTATATAAACTTTACACTATATTTATTATTGGCAAAATGACCTTCGGACCATTTAAACTTGTACCCATTTATCATCCCGGTAAATAAACTTAGAACTTTCCCATTTAAGCACCTCAACTTAACTAAATGACTATAAATAAACAGCCATGACTATGAGTGTTGTTCAATGCTAACATTTTCTATTGCCACGTCTTCCACATTATATTTTCTTGACACTTGTAAATTATTGGTCCCACTTCTTTCTTTTTTTAATAATTATTGTTTTTCAGGTTCTTTGTAATTGTGTGCACCCCTTCTTCTTCCTTTTAGAACTCGGCGAAAACCTTCAAATATCACTAAAAATTTCTCCGGCGGCTATTGTTTTTTTTTTTCAATCCACTACCTTCCTCTTCTATATTTCGTCCTCTTCTCACTAACAAAGTAAGAACTATTAAAAAGAAAAATCTTCAAATCTAACCTTCACCAAGCGTTGCCTCGAACGGGCAAATCAATAATAGTTTGATCTTATCTACTAATGATTTGATTTATTTGAACTTTGACTTGAAGATCTGGTTGCAAGATTGCTCGCCAAATAATTTTTTTCTTCATAAAAAAACATTATCTCTGCAATTCTTCAGGATTTGCATAGGTAAGAGATGAGATTGAGGTAAAGAGGTGGAAAATGGCTAATATAGATCTTATTTACTTGTCCATCAATATCTTATTGTTCTCAGTAATTTTATTATCATCTCCATCCCCATCGATGGTTCACCCATTGCAGCTATTCCTTCGCCTCCCATGATGATATTTCTATTATGGTAAAGGAATGATCTTTGGTTTCATTGGGTACTGCATGATTAAAAGCACTTGTGGTGAAATGTAGATGACAAAAATAGTGAAGTAATAGCAAGAAATGAAATTGGGAAAGAAAGAAAAGAAAGGGGAAGGGAGGCCGACGTGGGAAACGGGAGGGAGAAAGTGGGTTGGGTTTTCTTTTCTCTTTACTTTTTCTTTTCATTTGATTTATGATTTATTTATTTTTGTATTTTTTAATTAGAAAGTATTTCCACGCTCCTTTCTAGCGTGAGCATCACGCACTACTACCACATCAGTTACCTTGTTGCCACATAAGCATGATAACGGTCATAGGTGTGTATTTATATGCATTTTATAGGGTTGAAGTGTTTAAATGAAAAAGTTCTAAGTTCATCTACCGGATTGACAAACAAGTACAAGTTTAAGTGGCCCGGAAGTCATTTTGACTTTATTATTAAATAAAATAGTTATAACTAGTTTTAAAAGTGATTTGATAATTTTGAACTTCTATCTATACATTAGCAACAGGCATTAGTTAATCTTATGTGTATTAATTCGTTAAGAAGCATGCTATAGTCTACAACTACAAGGTGTTTTGTCAGCTACTGACAAATGCGATGTAGTGAAAGATGCTACGATCTGGAAGGACAACTCTATACATCATAAGTGAAGCAAGATTGAAGCAAATGGACTTGCGATTTAGGGGGAAAAAAGACTTGCACAAAAAATTTAACTTGAGATTCAAAACGAAAATATGTAAATTACTACTTCTACTTGTATACTCAATCACTCATTTGTTCTAACTCAACTGCTACCTCGTTATTCTATACCAACGTGCCATTCCAAACACCGCCACAGATTCATGTAGAAGTAATTCAAATATGTCACGTTCAATTTCTAATATTATGCTTTCCCCTTCTTCTTCAAACGCACCTCTAATTCCGAGCTCTCTTTTTTGCAAATCTTTATCTATCAATGCATCAATATCTTCAAGAACTTGGCAATTAGCTGAAGGGAAGCTTTGTATTCTCGTGCATAGTGTTTCAATCAGTTCCAACCCACACATTTGACGACAGTGTAATCGCCTTATCTTTGGAGTAATTAGCCACGTGGGGTTCAAATTGATGTAATATGGTTCCAAGATTTCAACAAGGAGCTCGTCAACAAGTTGAAAAATAAGCTTTCTATTACACCGCTGGCTTAAACTTGATCTCGGTACGGTAAAAATGGAAGGGTGAAAAAGTTCTAAGTGGTGAAAAATAGAAGGATCAAGAGGGTGAGATTGGGAGTAACATTTGGCAAAGGACACTGGGGTACCTTTGTCAATTCCTGCACGTTTCAGTATTCTTTGAATGTACTGAAATTCCTCTCGTCCAACACTAGAAATAGTAGTAGTAGTATCACCGTTACATCTGTTGCTTTCTTGGAGTCTGGTGTTGTACGAATGGCTCGAACGACAAGATAATTGTGTGCTCCTTTTCAATGGATGAGCATCTGATTCCTGTGACTGTTTTATTCAACACACAAATATTGCACAAGATATCATAAGAAGATTAATCCAGCCATTACATATATCTAATGGTATACAGAATTTTAATACTTGTCGGTACATATATGTTGACCTGTTGTAATTTGTAAGAAATTATTTATCTTATCTTTCATATTATGTACTAATCATTTATTGTTAACAGTTACATGTAGCTATCTTTTTTGATGACGTGATATTGTTGTATCTAAAAGTTACTCTCATTAAAAAAGATTTAAATTTTACACACTAATCGAGTAAAAAAAGTTCTATTATCACATGTATTTTAATAAGTATGTGTTAGCCGGTTAGTTACTAATACTTATTTATCAAATTGTATTTATACTATACATTTACCTGTAAATACCTTATATGATTGTGTAAATACGTTTTACTGCAGTTTATGAATAGATCATAAGAACTCTTATTAATAATGTATGGGGAAAAATAGAAACTAAAATGCTGGTTATAAACATTGTTTCATACCTTTTTGATGAGTAATTTAGTGGGTGGAGAAGAAGGCTCTTTCTTCAATGGAAAAAAGGTTGGAACGTTTGACAATGCAGTTTTCTTGCACTTCTTGTCCTTGCTGTTTCCTTTATTTGTGGCAGCAGAATGAACAAATTGTTCTTCCTTCTTTCTACGAATAGGATCAGAATTAGCTTTTGATGGTGGCTTCTCATATCTCTCACCTTTGCCTTTTTTGGTACTTCTCTGATGCAGCTGCTGGTTCTGTTTCATTTCCTCCCATAAAGAATCTTGAGACTTATGATTTGTGATAATTTTAGCAGCAGATGGAGATAATGGTGAAAGTCTAGGAGAGTGCTGTTGAGTTTGGGTTTTATTACCAGTTGATGTAGTTGTGACTGGCAATTTGTTCTTGGTGTCCAAGAATCTTAACCTTGGTGAGCTCGAAGGAGTTGATTGCTTACTAATTAGGCTATTATCATCTCCAAGATGGTTTAGAGCCTTGGCTTTTTTCGTCGGTTTAAGCAAGACAACAGTACTATTTGTGACTGATGCGTAGTAATTGTCGTTGTTACGCAAGACGACATTGTCATCTTTACTTGTAACTGTGTTGGTAATATCATGACCAACTTTCCTGCTGACTCTCTCTTTCACTTGCTTCACAATTTGTCTAGCATAATATCCTGGACTTCTAATCTCATCATCAACTTGCTTAAGTTTATCATCTCTCCTTCTCCTAGCCATCTTCTTGGCATTGTATTTATAAGCTGAACCTTGAGATTCTTCACCAATATTTTCTTTGTTAATTTGAAGAGATAGCCTATGATGATATTCCACATCTGATCTCCAGCTCTCTGAAGATACCCTTGGTGTCTCAGGCAGTGACACAGTACCTGTAATTAGGGGTGACAAAATTAGCTCATGAAAACATGACATGTCCAACACGCCTATTTATCGGCGCAAACCGCCCGTTTGACACCCATACCTGTGATGTTAAGGCCGTGGACTTGCTTTTGGACTAAGAGTGACTTAGAATGTGATCTCGAAATTGGAGTATTATTGCAAGTGGAAATATTGGAAAGAGGAGAGTTATTTTCAGGGAGAAGATCAAGGCCCATAAGTCTAGCAACAAGTGTTGGTGTTTTGGGCGCAGGAGAAGAACTGCTACATTCAGAAGAAAAATCATCCGTTTTTCCTCTTGAAGTTGACGTTGATACTCTAGGTGATCTAGAGTCAATGCTTGTTCTAATTTGAATACCAACCTGGATTAATTGCACAAAAATTAATTAATTAATTTTAAATAGATGTTAAAGTTAATTCCAACACTATCATTATTATCATCATTACTCACTTTTACAAACAACAACAAGAATCTAATCTCTCTCTCTCCTCAACATTGGGAAACGAAATCGATGCTTAATTAATTAATTATTAAAATATTGGTAAAACGAGATGGGAAGTAACGGTTACAATTTAGACTAACCGGCATATTCAAATTTTCTTCTTCTACTTTTGTTGCTGATGATGAAATTAATGAACTTGAAACAGATTTATTTTCCACATCNCACTATCATTATTATCATCATTACTCACTTTTACAAACAACAACAAGAATCTAATCTCTCTCTCCCCTCAACATTGGGAAACGAAATCGATGCTTAATTAATTAATTATAAAAATATTGGTAAAACGAGATGGGAAGTAACGGTTACAATTTAGACTAACCGGCATATTCAAATTTTCTTCTACTTTTGTTGCTGATGATGAAATTAATGAACTTGAAACAGATTTATTTTCCACATGAACAGGCCTCTTCTCGTCTAAATCCAAGCTGTTTCTTGGCGCTTCAATTCCTGCATTATCATGTTGTTAAATATTATACTCAAAATCCTAAGAAAAAGTTGGCTTATATGATTTATGTTGCACGTTAATTAATTTATAGATTAAAATTATATTACCTTTGAGGAGTACAGGTTCTTGCTCTTCTTTAGTTAAAGAAGAAGGAGATTGGTGCTGGTTCAAAGTTGCTAAATGAAAATAAGGTAAATCAAAGATTTGAAAAACAGCACACATGCAACCAGCAGTAGGAACTTGTTCATTGATTTCTCCTTTCCCTGATCGTCTTTCTTTATTCTCGGCGGATCTACTAGTACCCCAGTAGAGCCACTCTTTCCCCATTCTGAGAAAAAACCTCACTTTTGGTAGTAAATTGAGTTCTCAAAAAGTATTTCTGATGGGAAAATGGAAATATCAGAATGAAAATGACAGTAAGTATATATCACTGATCAAGATAGAGAAATGAGAGCTGAAAAGGTACTTAAGAAGAGTACTGAATGCTCTTAGTTTATTAACACTCACTCCCAAACGAGCAGTAGGCAGTAGCAGTAGCAAAGACCAGAAAAAAAAGACCAACTCAATCTACGTCTCTTTCTTGTTTATTGGGAAGTGAAATGGGGAGATATATGACGATATGAGTACGTCTCTCTCTCTCTCTCTATGGGAGATTGTGATTTTTATAATTAAGGAGGTGTGAGTTTTGGGGGGTGGGAGGTGGGCGCTGTTGACGATGCAGTGCCCACTATTAATTCATCCCGTTATAGTTTCAGTTTAAAATACGAGGGGGGTTTGTTTATTGGGGATCTGCAATATATGTCTCTAAATTGAATCTTCCTGTTTTGAATCATGATGACGTGCTCTGTTTATTCCCTCCACTTTTTGATTCTCCTCCCTACTAACCATGGTTAAACTTTCACCTGACCCCGCTGTTTAAAAATTTTCGTTAATTTTGACAGTGAGGATAATAATAGTTAAGGTAATTAACATGTTGTGTATGGCCATAATTAGTTTACTATTCGTAGCACAAAGAATATGGTGGAGTGAATGCAATCATTGAATATGTAGTAACCCTTCAATGGAGTTAATGGAAACTCAAACATCTTTTAAAATATGGTGATGACTTAATGTCCGGTCATTTCGAGCATTTGCACTTGCTCGGTAGTTTGAGGGCATGAGTAGCTCCGTATGATGTATTATGACTTATGTGAATCGTCGGTTTTGGTTTTCAGGTTATTCGGAATCGATTTGGAAGAATGAATTTTATCGTTAAAGCCTTAAGTTTGAAGAGTTGACCAAGTTTGACTTTTTATGAATTTGACCCCGGAACAGAGTTTTGATGGTTTGTTAGGTCCGGATAATGATTTTGGACTCGGATGTATGCCCGAATCTGCATTTGGATGTTCCTAGAAGGATTCAACACAAATTGGCGAAAGTTGGAAATTTGAAGGTTTGAAAAGTTCATAAGTTTGACCAAGCGTTGACTTTGTTGATATCGGGTTCGGATTGTGGTTCCGAAAATTGGAATAGCTTCGTTATGTTATTTGGAACTTGTGTGCAAAATTTGAGTTCATTTCGAGTTGATTTGTTATGTTTCGGCGCAAGTTTTGGAAGTTGAAAGTTCAAAGTTCATTTGAGTTTGATTTGAGGTGCGATTCGCCATTTCGATATTGTTATGCGAGAATTGAGGCCTCGAGTAGGTCCGTGTTATTTTATAGGACTTGTTGGTATATTTGTACGGGGTCCCGAGGGGCTTAGGTGAGTTTCAGACGAGGTTCAGACCATTTCGTCGAATGTTGCATTATGCTAAGGCTGGTTTGGCAGATTTTGGTGCGACCACACCTATGATGGGTTTGGTCGCAGGTGCGTGGCCGCAAGCGCGAAGGGAGCATCGCAGAAGCGATTTGGCTGGACTGTCGCTGGGTTGCAAAAGTGATGCATTTTTGCGCAGAAGCGGAACTATGGATAGTAGAAGCGAAGGCAAGCACAGAAGCGTAAGCTTTGTTCGCACCTGCGTTTGCGCAGAAGCGGAGGCTTTTCGTAGGTGCGATGGTCTGATTATCAGTGCTCTTCCGCAGGAGCGTGAATTTTGTCGCAAAAGCGTCGCCGCAGAAGCGGCCCTTGATTCGCAAAAGCGAAAATCGATGGGCAGAAGCTATATTTTCGAGGGTTGGTCGTTTTATTCTCATTTTAGAATTTTAGAGCTCGGTTTGGGCGACTTTGGAGAGGAACTTCACCATGTGACTTGAGGTAAGCATTCTTGACTCACTCGTGATTTTATTTCGGGATCTATCTTCGTTTTTAATAATTGGATATAAAGAGAAATTGGGGGTTTTAGCCTAAAGTTTCATAGAGTGAATTTTGAACATCGATTCGGAGTCGGATTTGAGTGAAATTGGTATGGTTGGACTCGTAATTGAATGTGTTATCGGATTTTATAAGTTTTGTCGGGTTCTGAAGCGCGGGCCCGAGTTGGACATTTGGGTTGATTTTGGGCTTTTGATTAAAGATTCGACTTTTATCATTTGGAATTGTTTCCTTAGGCATTATTTGATGTATTTGAGTTGCTTTTGGCTAGTTTCGAGTCGTTCGGAGGTCGGTACGCGCGGGATGGCATTGTTGGAGCATCGCTTGGCTTGCTCGGTATTGGATTTGACTTGTTCAAGGTAAGTAACACTTCTAAACTTGAAGCTGAGGGTATGAACCCTGATTATACATGTTATGTGATTTGTTTGGAGGTGACGCACATGCTAGGTGACGAGCGTGTGGGCGTGCACCGTAGAAATTGAGACTCAGTCGATTCCGTAGGCAAATAACTTGTATTTTTCCATGTATTTTTCATGTGTTAGAGAAACTGAGCTGTGACTTATGTTATAAATCATGCTTATGAAAATGCTGGTATTATTGGGACCTATTAAGGTCATTTCTGTTGTCGAATTATATGTTTAAATTGTAATTTCGTACTCAGTCATATACATTCATTGCATATCATATCTCAATCTCTATTGTTATTTATTGATACATCATATCATCATTTTGGGCTAGTTTCATGACATTGTGAGCCCGAGAAACTGGAGAGATTGATGACTGAGTGAGGCTAAGGGCCTGATTGTGAGGTTATTGATACTATGGCACGTGAGTTATCCGTGCAATACATGAGTTATCCTATGGATCTAGATATTGATACCATAGCATGTGAGTTGTCTGTGCAGCACGTGAGTTATCCGTACGGATCTACGTATTGATACTATAGCACATGAGTTGTCCGTGCGGATTATAGCGCTTGGGCTGAAGGAGCCCCTCCGGAGTCTGCACACCCATAGTGAGTGCAGTTGATATCATATTGAGGGATGGATCTTCCCTCGGCACGTGAGTTATCCGTGCAACACATGAGTTGTCCGTGCGGATTCTGATATTGATACTATAGCATGTGAGTTGTCCGTGCAGCATGTGAGTTATCCGTGCGGTCTACGTATTGATACTATAGCACATGAGTTGTCCGTACGGATTATAGCGCTTGGGCTGAATGAGCCCCTCCGGAGTTTGCACACCCACAGTGAGCGCAGTGGATATCATATTGAGGGATGGATCTTGCCTAATTATATATATTAAGGGATAGATTTTCCCTGGGTTGGATTGACCCTATACAATACTGAGTGACTGCATGTCAGTTTTATATATATATATATATATATATGATGGATCTTTCCTGGGATGGATTGGCCATATATAGTACTGAGTGACTGTGCGCGAATTGTCATTTATATTTGGGCTGATTCTGCCCTGTACAATGGCGAGTGACTAAGCGTGCGAAATATTGAGCGTGATGAGTGAAAATGCGAAACAGTGAGATTGGGTACTCTGAAAGTGTGAGTACTCATGTTCATCACTATGCTACATTGCATTAGACATGCATACTTCATATATAGGCATAGAGAAATATTTTTTTCTCATGCCATCTGATAATTGTGATTCCGGGTGAGATACTCGTGACGCAGCATAGGCTCTTGGTGATGGACGTTGGTATTATGTTGAAGAGGAGGAAAAGGTCTACTCGAGGAAGACCGAGAATCAGGTGGGGAGCCTTAACTAAGGATAAAGCCCAAGCGTTG
>AWOL01S0054668.1:0-20308 GCA_000715115.1 Nicotiana otophora | reverse complement strand
AAATAATATACCGAGTATGTAAGGCACTATACTGAAAGCTGAAACTGAACTGATAATATAATAACTGAAAGCAATTGGAAGTCAATGATAATCTGAAGATATGCTTATCTGCTGATACCGACTCAGCTCTCTCAATATAGTAAGTAAAGTTGTCCGACCTTATAAGGCTCGGTATATATATAACTGCTCTGCCGTAATAGGTTCGCTCATAGGCTCTCGGCCATACTAGGCTATGTATCTCGGCCAACTAGGCTCGCTCATAGGCGATCGGTCACAGTAGGCTCGGTATATAGCTTACCATCTAATCAGAGGTTGCCCAATAGGGGCCTGCCATCGATTATAGCTCGATGGTAATGAAAATACTGTAATACTGTATATATAGACTTTCTGCTCTCTTGACTGGAAAAAAGAAATACTCAATTGAATACGAAGTCTCGATANATATATATATATATATATATATATACTAAGATGTACGTAAAGCTCTAGACTCGGCAACTCCAAAGGGTATGAAGCTTACCGATCAAGCTGAACTTGGGCAACACCTAATAAGGAGGTCTACCCGTCTGTCTATCTGAACCTGCACGCATGAAATGCAGCGCCCCCAGAAAAGGGACGTCAGAACGAAATAATATACCGAGTATGTAAGGCACTATACTGAAAGCTGAAACTGAACTGATAATATAATAACTGAAAGCAATTGGAAGTCAATGATAATCTGAAGATATGCTTATCTGCTGATACCGACTCAGCTCTCTCAATATAGTAAGTAAAGTTGTCCGACCTTATAAGGCTCGGTATATATATAACTGCTCTGCCGTAATAGGTTCGCTCATAGGCTCTCGGCCATACTAGGCTATGTATCTCGGCCAACTGGGCTCGCTCATAGGCGATCGGTCACAGTAGGCTCGGTATATAGCTTACCATCTAATCAGAGGTTGCCCAATAGGGGCCTGCCATCGATTATAGCTCGATGGTAATGAAAATACTGTAATACTGTATATATAGACTTTCTGCTCTCTTGACTGGAAAAAAGAAATACTCAATTGAATACGAAGTCTCGATAAGGAGAATATTGTAACTTACAAGACTAGGAAAATATACGTAAATTTCAGGACATGAATTTTTTTCTTTATACCTCTTTATCAAACTTGTATAATTACGAGATCATGTAAAATGAAGGAAGAGTTTAGCCTTAACATACCTGGAGTAGGAAAAAATCCGTATGATATTCTAAGCTATATTATATGTATATGGGATATGGGAAAAGGTTACGGCGTTATATACGCACCACCACCTGATCAGCTGGTCTACGTGTATGATTTTGCTCACAGTGGCCGATATGATATGATGGGATTCCCTCAGAGGCTTGATAACGCTATGAACACATGTACTTATGCAGGACATGACATTCATACACATATGCATGACACTATAAGTATATCATGATGTACTCCATGTTTCTTCCATGTCTTTTATATACTTATTTATGTGCCTTACATACTCGGTACATTATTCGTACTGACGTCCTTTGTTGGGGATGCTGCATTCATGCCTGCAGGTATAGAAAATCAGTTTGATGAGCCCTCATAGTAGACGAGGTTAGCATTCAGCGAAGGATCGGTAAGACTCCACCTCATTCGGAGTGCAGCCGAGTCTATGAGTTATCATGTCAGAAGTTTGCTACAGACTTATGAGTAGGCTGGTACCCTGTCCCATTTGATGTTAAATACTCTTAGAGGCTTTGTAGACAGAGAT
Source organism: Nicotiana otophora (assembly GCA_000715115.1). NCBI lineage: Eukaryota > Viridiplantae > Streptophyta > Magnoliopsida > Solanales > Solanaceae > Nicotiana > Nicotiana otophora. The sequence goes on along the minus strand of AWOL01S0054668.1, from coordinate 18,550 downwards.
TCATTTTGTACAGTATGTTAGAGGCCTTGATGGCCTATATGTATTCATGTTTAAGGAAGATGGGTCAATGTATACAGTGTTTTCCCACTTATAGTTATAAATTACGAGTTGTAGCTATGTTGGCCTAGTTACCAATGATAGTACGATAAGAAAGATATGTTACGTTGGTACTCGATTGAGTAAGATACCGGGTGCCCGTTGCGGCCCATCGGTTTGGGTCGTGACAAAAGTGGTATCAGACCAGTTGTATCCTAGGGAGTCTACAAGCCATGTCTAGTAGAGTCTTGTTTATGGGTGTGTTGTGCACCACTTATACGTAGGAAGCTACAACGCATTTAGGACTGTCATTCTTTCTTCTTACTCTTGATCGTGTGGTAGAGCTCAATTGTAGGAACTCAATTTCCTAAACTCTATCTTAGTCATAATATGACGATGCCTACAACTAGAAAGACAGTTGGTAAGAGATTGCATGTGGCTTTGAAAGAGTTGAGTCAGATGGACTCGATTTTTCATGATGCTTATGATGAGTAAATGTAAGGTCTTTAGTAGATCATGTGTGTACTAAGACGTGTAAGCCTTTTGATAAGGAACCCTAAGGCAGGAATATCTATCCACCCCTATAGTGAAAGGAAATGAGAGATTCAGAAAATAGATACAAGTTTCAACAAGTAAAAGAAACAAGATGAAGAAGGGTACGAGGCACCCAGATGGTGCACTCTAGAATATTACAATTAGATGTGCATACTAGCATGATAAGTTTTTTATTTTTCAGAAGATAGACACTGAAATCCTGGAAGATAAATATTACCTTAGTGTAGCTCGCGTCCCTAGTAGAGCGAGAACGTTAAGCAACCCGAAGAGCCACTGGATGCAGAGCAAAGGGGAGCTAAAAGCAAAAGGATGTCTTGTTGAAGTTTTCTGAATAAAGTGATAGACATAAATGTTAGCGAGAAATAAGAAGAGAGTTAATGAAGCATTATGAGTAAGATGTAATACATGGATGCCAACGGTAGACCAAAAAGATGACAGTATTACAGAGTCTATAGTCAAGTGAAGGAAAATATAATAGGTGACAGGCCTTGAGATAACAAAAGAGTATAGGCCATAAAGTCATATCCTCATTTCGAGAAATAAGTTTGTGACTCCAACGCGACTACCAGAAGGAAAAGTTAAACCCCAGAGTAACAGAAATCAACATGGACTGATGAAAACGATAAGCTAAACATGAATTAGGGACTGAGTGATTTGATAATAGTCGGCATTATGAGAATTTCAGATTTGCGTCCCGGCGATAATGGAGTGGACGACAGAAGAATACCCTTTAAAGGTCATTCAGGAAGGCGCTTCTAGCAAGCAAGGTGAGTAAAGTTAAGCTTAAGGGACTGTATGCGCCAGTTACACTGTGTCACCCTCGCGAATAAGGAATTTTGTTATCCTTGGTACAAAAGGATTACCGCGAGAAGGGTAAGGGTCATCGATGATGTGAAAGGACGCCAAAGATGAAGAGGTAAGAAATCCTTAGGCCTCGTAGCTCTAAATATTAGTACTCCCCTAAGAGGGGGGAATATGGAGTGATATGGCATTAAGTCAGAATTAAGCGGTTCTAGTAACTATGGAATGGTAAAGGAAGAATGCGATAGAAATGAGAAAAGGGATGAGATTGCACTGATTCAAATCCTACATATATGCTACGATTCCAGAACATTATGCAAACACGATGTCAAGAAAAGGAAGTAAGGGTTCCTACCCAAGATGTAATTGATAAATATGGAGCCAGTGCGAGACGTAAGTTAAGACAAAGGGAATAACCCAAGAGGGATTACGTGGAATACAAATATGAGAATGGACCAACGAGTAGTTAGAAGTTGATCCAGGAAGAGCCTAGTTATTTCTAGACAAGAGGATACAAACAAATTAATAGATCGTGCAAGATAAACAGAGTGAACCCTAACAGGAAGAGCCTAGTTATGGCTAGACAAAAATGTTTCAACAACATCGTTTCTTCAAACATAAGTGGTATCATATTAAGAAAACGAGTTCCAAATTTAGTTTTGATTAACTCATTAGATTAGTATTGAAATTACGGAGCCATAGCAAAAAGAATCGTCAAATTCAGACATCGTATGAGAGAGTTATGCCCATTTTCGGGCGAAATATAAATGATTTTCCATCGGCAGCGCCCAGGGTAGCGTGGGGCGCTAGCCCTGGCATTGGGAATTTTGATGTTCTGGAAACTGGGCCACAGGTAGCACCCCACGCTACCTGTGGTGGTCAAAATAGCATAAAATCATTTTCGGGTTCATTGTTCCCCATTTCTCTTGGACGAACTTTGGGGTTTTCCTCCATTCTCTCAAGACCTCCAACTCCCCCCATCTTCAACGTGAGTAATACCTACTAATTTGGTGTTTCATTCCATCAATTTTACCCTAAAACTAACTCAATCCTCCATAAAATGCATAGATCTTAAAAATAATTTCATCAAGAACTCAAAGGAGGGTTTTGCAAGATTTCTTCCAAAAGGTAACCCTACACCCTTAGACTTACACGTATGGATATATTATGGGAATACGAGTATGAATTAAGTATTGGAACTTATGGTTAGGTGATTGGAAGCCATAAGTTCCCAATTTAAATACATAACCATTTGTAGAGATTGAAAGGTGATTATTTGATGGAATTTTATTGGTTGGGTGTGGATGGATGGTCATGTATGTAATGTTGGATGTTATGAATTGTTTAAGAATGATGGTGGATAACGTTTTAGTAAATGGTAGTAGTTGGATGAACTCATTCTATGGTTAAGAGATGTAGAGATTCATTCCTACTAGGTATTTGATAAAATGCCTAAATGGCCTAAACTATGGGATTTGTTGCTAATGTTGTTCCCATTGGATGTTGTTATTGTAGATTGAAGTTCTTAGTATAGTTGATCATTGTAGTATCATTAAGGGGCGAATTTTAGGTATGTTGGCTAAACTACTTTTTTAGAAATGAATTCCATGATCTTCCCGTAAGTTTCAAGTATTGTTGGCGCAAGTTCCTCATTCTATGTTCCTAGTTGTTCCCAATAAATTCGATTGTCCCAAATAAGCAAAGTGTCGAGAATTATGTATTCAAAACGTGTTCCGAATGTTCCTATCACATTATGTTATCCTTTGGGAATGTGTTCAAGAATGATATGTGTATTAAAGTTTTATGTCTCTGAGTCGTGTTTCAAATGAAGGTTATGACGCCAAATTGTGTGAGAAAATCTCATTATGCTTAAGACTCTTAATTTCTCATATATGTACCTAAAGTATTGATTGGAAATAAGTGAAATGGGGATATAAAGTGTGGCCAACGTGCCAAGAGTGAAAGTTATACTTGTGGCCAATGGTGCCAATGAAATAAGATGATGTGAGAAAGATTATTAAATGAACTTTGATTCAACTGTTCCAAAATTAACTTCGAAAATAGAATTGCCCAAAAGCTTATGAACTCAAGTGAACCTAAAGTTGTGATTTACGGAATATTCTATTTGTTGATATTTATGATGATGATACATGAAAGGGAAGAAATGAAAGCGTGGAATATGAAATACGGCCATTGTGCCATGAATGAAGAATCATATGTATGGCCAAGAGAGCCATTGAAATAATGATATTGTAAGTGGATGAAAATGCCAATGAGGCTATAAATGGTGTGAAAGGTTTCAAAGTAAATGCATTTGTATTGTTGTTTCCTTTGTATGCAAATCAAAAATATTTTTTGGGAGTATCGATAGTCACCGAGGAAGGGTAGGCTGAAATAACCTAACCCCGAAACTACACGTGCCGGTGTAGGAGTGGATTGTGATTATTCCCCTTATTTGGGACGAGATTGATGTGATAAAATTATTCCTCTTAATTGGGATGAGATGATTGACAGAAAAGGATTGTGTCGATCCACACGGCATTGTGGTGAGATGGCCGAGCAGATCTGTCGCGCCCCAATATCGAGTAGCGCGACTGGCGCTCAAACGAGTGAACCCGACCGAGCAAGCCTGTTAGATTTCCTTCTACCCAAACTAATCCACGAATGAAGATAATATATATTTTCATTAATTAGACAAAAACGTGATCATGTCTACAATACCAATTCATTACCAATAGTTTTCATCATTTTTCTTAAAGTCTCAAGTGGGACAAGTAATACAATCACAACATAACATAGTTTGTCTTTTCCAGCACCAATACACAATCCACACTATGTCTACGGAGCCTCTATAGATAAAAAAAGAGTACAATGATAATGCCGAAAACAAGGCCCCGGCTATACCACAAACAGAATACACAAAGTACAAAAGATTCATGACCCCGGGATAAAGTGGGGCTCACCAAGCCAGCTGGGAAGAAGGTGTACTGCTATCACTAATCAATATCTCCTGCTGTGGAACCACCTGCAACCATTTAAAGATACAGCGCCCCCGGCAAAAGGGACGTTAGTACTGTCGAATAGCACTACTATGTATAACTAAACACCCTCTCAATAGAATGACAAAAAATACAAACAAGATTATCATAATATCAATGAAAGCCTTAATCAACATCAAACCTCAATTTAGGATCAAGACAGTGTTCAAATTAATTTTGATATCTCATATTGGGAGATTTTTAGTATCGATATACCATTGTCAATAATACCATTATTCACAATACCAGTACCACCGTACTCTCAGCACGGAGTCCGATCACGACCCGATCGGCTAGGCTATCTCATTAGAGACATTAACCACAATTACTCTCAATATCAATACCACCGTCTTCTACACGGAGTTCGATCATGACCCAATCGACTAGGCTATCTCATTAGAGACATTAACCACAATTACTCTCAATATCAATACCACCGTCTTCTACACGGAGTTCGATCATGACCCAATCGACTAGGCTATCTCATTAGAGACATTAACCACAATTACTCTCAATATCAATACCACCGTCTTCTACACGGAGTTCGATCATGACCCAATCGACTAGGCTATCTCATTAGAGACATTAACCACAATTACTCTCAATATCAATACCACCGTCTTCTACACGGAGTTCGATCATGACCCAATCGACTAGGCTATCTCATTAGAGACATTAACCACAATTACTCTCAATATCAATACCACCGTCTTCTACACGGAGTTCGATCATGACCCAATCGACTAGGCTATCTCATTAGAGACATTAACCACAATTACTCTCAATATCAATACCACCGTCTTTAACACGGAGTCCGATAACGACCTGATAAGCTGGGCTATCTATTAGGGACATCGGCCACAATCACAATTTCAATTACGATTTCCAGCACAATCACCACCATGTGTGTGGCATGGTGTCCGATCACGACCCGACCGGCTAGGCTGTCTTATTCGAGACATCAACCTTTTTATATAAATCATCGCATTTCATATTACTTTCACATCTTTTCATTTCATTGGTACTAATGGCCATAATTATAAGATCATTCTTGGCACGTTGGCCATATTTAGTACTTCATGCTCACCTTTTCAATTTCAATTATCATCATCATCTTCAAAAACAAATACAATTCAAATCAAGGTGTGTAGTACACATGTGAGCAATTTAGAGTCTATGGCACATAGAGATGTTTCACAAAGTTTGGCATAATAGCCTTCGTTTGAACTTGACTTAAAGTCGAAAAATTATTAATGCACAACCCATATTTTAACACATCCTCAATTGGTAATAGAACATGAATAAAGCATTTGGGATACGTTTTGAACATATATTTTCAACACAATCTTACTCGGAATAGCCAATATTTTAATGGACCACTCGGGACTTACATAATTCACATGAATATTGTGGGATTCAATTCTAAGAAAAGTGTTTAGCCAACATACATCAATTGAGCTTAATTATAGAACATGAATAAAGCATTTGGGATACGTTTTGAACATATATTTTCAACACAATCTTACTCGGAATAGCCAATATTTTAATGGACCACTCGGGACTTACATAATTCACATGAATATTGTGGGATTCAATTCTAAGAAAAGTGTTTAGCCAACATACCTTGTCCGAGCTTTCATTAAGTTACTACAACGCCCCAACACTTCTATCAATAACAATCTATAGGAAGATAGTGAAAATCGGTTAATAATTAGAAGGATTTCGACGATGTAACTCTCTTAGGAGATCCTTTCATCCCTCAACCAATTTCAACAAGAAACTACCCAAAATGATTCGTTAACCGCACATACTACAACTTTGTGTCACATGCATAGTCTATTTCCAACCCCACAATATATTTGAACTCATAACCTCTTGTATGAAAGCTTAGAAGTAGGACTTACCCGGATGAAGGATAATCTAGTGATTGACTTCCTTGATTCTCGAAGATTGGTGCAAGATTGGATGATTGGTAGGTTAGGTTTTCTCCTTCTCTCTCTAAAATGCTCTCATCTCTCTCTAGGCTCACCCAAAAATTGTCCCAAATAAAGCCCCAAAGGCTATATATTAAAATGGGTTCGGGTTGTAAAAACCCTGAAATTTTCACAGTCGCGTATGGGCGGTGCGGATCGCATTGTGGTAGTGACAAAATGTGCCTAGAAACGAAATTTTGAAGTGTTTTGGAAATCCCCACAGGCGCGCCGCATGGGGCGCTGCGGTAGTGACACATTCTGCCAGCTTTTGGTAATTTGGTCGTAACTTCTGGTAGCAGTGTCCAAATGACGAACGGTTTGAAGCGTTAGAAACTAGACTCGAAGATCTTTCATTTTATAGGTTGTTCATCACATAACTCCTTATATATATATATATATATAGATATGATTATCCAAAGTTTGGTCTTGTGCGTACTCATCTGCAACTTTAGTCTATCATGAAATTTTCCAACATGACTTACATTTAGGCCTCTCCTTAGACCCCACATCACTTATAATATGTCTCGTACACTTATTATCTTATCCAATTGATATCCATCATATTAACAGCGCTCGTCAGCATACAAAGTAATATAACTAGCACACATCAACTTTTTTAATAGCGCTTAAGTACTTTGAAATTTTCCAGGGTGCTACATTCTCCCCCACTCAGGATCATTCAATCTCGAATGAGAAGTAGATTCGACCCCAACAATGATCATAACTTAACTATTTTCTATCAAGCTCCAAATTTTTGACTATCTCTCGAATTTTCCAGAAATTTCGGCAGAGTTTCCCTTGTAACTGGGCCTATCCACCTCCCAGAGAACCCCAGAAATACATACTAACAACTTATACATAATCCAATGACATAACATAACACCAAAAAAAACACTGATCTGTGCCAAACCTACACCACAGTTGAGTAGTGAGGCGGTCGATGCAATAATAAACCCAACAAAGGTCGGGATCGAATCTATAGGGAGTTGGAATATGGGATTATATGTATATCTAAGTTAATTGCATATTTTGGCTTTAATTGCATTTCCACAAACTTGATTGGTTCTTTTATTTCTAACTTTACTCTAAAGATTGCAATAATTGAAACTAAGGACAATATTGTTGTTGTTGTTTTTCAATTCTTTAAAGAGACTAGGGTAGTGACTTCTACCTAGGTGGATATCTAACGGGTAGCAAAATCTAGGGCAAGCTTGATTAGTTGGGATTATAATATAGCTATCACACCCAGATACTCACTCTATACCTCTCGGTAGTTTGAGTGATTTTACCCAATTTGGCTTTCTCAAGTCTAAATGGGTATTCATGCAAACCAAGTGATATTGGCTCAAGTTGGGTATTACTATCTCTAGGTTTAACCCTTTAATTGGGGCTATCAATTTCTTGAGTTCACCCCAATTCTTTGTTAGCATTGTTTTCCTAGACTTAGTCCCTCTTTCTCAAGTAGAGACTAAGTCATAAAGGCATAAATCAATGTTTGCAACCATTAATTGAAAATAACATAAATTAAAGATGAAATGAAGATAAAATCCATAATATTAATTTGTGGAATGAAAATCTAATGTTAAAAAGTGAATCTAGTACAAAAACTCCAAAAACAGAAAAGTCAGTCGTATACAAAACATAACATAACCTGACATACCCTAAAAATGACAAAAGGTTCTATTTATATTAAGCTGAACAAAAATGCCCCTGCGGAGGTTGTGCGGCCGCGTAATTCTGAGTGCGGCCGCACTCTTGCTTTTGCGGTCGCATAATTCTGAAGCGGTCCGCATTCTTCTCTTTTTGATCTGGGTTGAGTTGAACTTTCGTGGACCGCATAATTTTGGACCGGATTATGCAGCCGTATAAAAGTGGCGTGGTCCGTACTTGCTTGAGTTTGGCTTGAAATCAACTCTCTGGTTCTTCATTTTGCGGCCCGTATATATTCGATCGCAGCCGCACAAGGGATTCCGCGGCCGCACAATTCTGGTGCGATCCGCACTTCTCTCTTTTGCTCAAGTTGTCAGCTCTTTGAATCTCTGTCATAGGGTTCCGCATAATTTCAATCGCGGCCGCATATTTCTAGTGCGGTCCGCGCTCATCATTTAGCCCAAAAATCACTCTCTGGATCTCCCTCTCGCGGACCGCGTAATTTTGATCGCGGCCGCACCATGGCTTTCACGGCCACACAATATTTGTGCGGTCCGCGCTTTAGACCTCTTTGCTCAGCCTTGGTTTTTGTTCAACTTTTGACTTCTTTGTGAGTTGATTTTGATTCCTTTGGCTCATTTTGAATAATTCCTGCAAGCAAGCATATTTCATTAGTTTTCGAAAATACCTCCAAGCATTTTTCGCCTAAAACACAAGTAAATAAGAGCAAATAATAGGTTAAAATCCCTACTTATCAACTTTTCCAAGCTTAAGCTTTTGCTTGTCCTCAATCAAATAAGGTAATTCCCACCTCCACTAGAAAAACAGATATTTCAGCTGGCCTAAGGTGAATCAATCATGCATCAATTGGGACTAACAATTACCCTCAACACAAATGAGTTATCAACAACACCATGTTTTGACCTTTTGAGTACCATAGTTCTAATGTAACACAAGAGCATCAAGAGTTAACTTAATTCACCAAGGAAGCTCGCTCTATCACGTAGGTCATTGTGGAACCCAAAATCCTCCTCCTCTACTCTCCATGAGCAAATCTAACTTTAGAATGTAACACTCAAAATAAGGATTGTGAAGAAGTGCGCTCATCTCTCTCAAAAGAAATGTCAGAAGTCCGGCTCTAAGTATCATAAGCTTACCCCTTATGTAAATCACCACTAATGTAAGCTCACCCAACCTTAAATAATATAGGGCTTTTGCGGGAATGTAATGAAGGCTTTTGGATCAAGGTAGGACTTATCGGCATATGATGGTTTCATCTTTCCTTAAGCACTCCATTTCCTCTTTTGGCTCATACTTTCTTGACTCTTTGAGTCATTTTCTTCTTCCTTAGGGGAACTAGAGAGACGTAATGTCACTCTTTCTTGCTCATGTCAATCATTTTTCTCCTCTAATCACTCCATGCTTTTCATCATTGCTTTCTTTGAATCCCTTCAACTTTCTACTTTCTTCCTCGTCTTTCACTCCATGTCTTTAATCATTGCTTACTTTGAATACCTTTCATCTTTATACCTTTTATCACTTTCACATTCCTTGTCTCTCCCCCAAACTTATGCTTTTGCCAATTGTATCAAGAATGCTAAGGAAAGATCGGGTGCCAAGAGAGGGTCATTATAAAACGGATAAAGGCTTGTAACATGGCTATTGAATAAAAAAGGCTTCGGCTCAAAGGGGTTGACTAGGGATGTCACATTGGTAAGCTATGGAAGCTTTCAAGTTTTCAATTGGATCAAGGAGAGCCTACAATCATTTGTTCAAGTCGAGCTACACTTATAATTTCGCCTAGAAAAACATTGAGGGCAAGTTCTAAACTTATTGGCACGAAACGTGGACTTGCAATTCAATACCTTACCTCTCAAGCTGTTGGATTGTTAAAGAGAACAGAGTCGAGGGCCCACAACAACCCTAGCTAAGATTGAAAATCACAAATGGCTCAAAGAAACCACTCGATGATTGTTTTGGTCAACACAAGAGTCTAAAGGTCACAACTAAGAGCTATTCTTTGCCAATCAACTTGTTTCTAACCATAAGGTCGAAGGCAAATGTGTTAGTACCAAGTAAAGCCTACTTGAGATACTTTTATTTATTACTACTATATATACAAAAATATAAAGAAAATGGACTCAATTCCTTAAGAAGGTTTTCACGCCATCCATCGTTGGGAAGAGCCACCCAGTTCACACGACATCCACCTTTGAAAAGAATCATGGCATTAAGAAAACCAAAGGTTTATTGTTCAAACAAAATATAAAAAGAAGCTAACAACTTACAAAGAAGCTACTAAAGTAAACAAGAAGCTATGCTACTAAATAAAAACAACGAAAGAAGTTATGAAGTAAGCTGCGGAAAATGGACTGAATATGTACAAAATGATGTAAAGCAAATATATACATAATGGAAAATGAATATATACGTCGAATGGTAAGAATATATACATACTAAAAGTGAAACTAAAGATCAATAATGATAAAAATAAAGATAAAGAAAAATAGTATAATGGTTATTACATACAAAATATCATCAAATCAAAATGGACCATCCCCCAAATAAAAAATAACATTGTCCTCAATGTTCATAACAAATAAGAACAGGAAAAAGGGGTAGAGAGTAGAGAAAACTCCCTATGTGGTCTCTGTCTCCATCGGGTCCTCAGCACCCTCTGTATACTCTAACTGGATCTCTGCATCCTCTGACTGGGGGACTACGGGGTTGATGAGCATCTGAATCAGCTCCGCAGCAGTGTGTGTAGTGGTAGCCGGCTCCTCAGACTGGCCGGCTACTGCATCTGCTTCGGGCACTGTTGCATGTGCTGCTAGGACTATCTCTTCCATGAGCAGGTCTAGTAGAATGTCACTAGCAGAAGCAATCTTCTCAACCTCTTTGCTCAACTTCTCCACCGACTCCTTATATGTCTGAGTCTTACGCATCTTTCACCTGCTTCCCCAAATCCTTGATAATCCTCCCATGTGTATTAAGAGTCTCCCGGATCTTCTTCTGGTCATCCAGAATCTTCTTCGGGTTGTCCAGAATCTTCTTCAAAGAGTCCTCCACTGATGGAGGTACCTGAAGCTCTGATGAGGCTGAAGACTATGCTGCCNATATAGGGCTTTTGCGGGAATGTAATGAAGGCTTTTGGATCAAGGTAGGACTTATCGGCATATGATGGTTTCATCTTTCCTTAAGCACTCCATTTCCTCTTTTTGGCTCATACTTTCTTGACTCTTTGAGTCATTTTCTTCTTCCTTAGGGGAACTAGAGAGACGTAATGTCACTCTTTCTTGCTCATGTCAATCATTTTTCTCCTCTAATCACTCCATGCTTTTCATCATTGCTTTCTTTGAATCCCTTCAACTTTCTACTTTCTTCCTCGTCTTTCACTCCATGTCTTTAATCATTGCTTACTTTGAATACCTTTCATCTTTATACCTTTTATCACTTTCACATTCCTTGTCTCTCCCCCAAACTTATGCTTTTGCCAATTGTATCAAGAATGCTAAGGAAAGATCGGGTGCCAAGAGAGGGTCATTATAAAACGGATAAAGGCTTGTAACATGGCTATTGAATAAAAAAGGCTTCGGCTCAAAGGGGTTGACTAGGGATGTCACATTGGTAAGCTATGGAAGCTTTCAAGTTTTCAATTGGATCAAGGAGAGCCTACAATCATTTGTTCAAGTCGAGCTACACTTATAATTTCGCCTAGAAAAACATTGAGGGCAAGTTCTAAACTTATTGGCACGAAACGTGGACTTGCAATTCAATACCTTACCTCTCAAGCTGTTGGATTGTTAAAGAGAACAGAGTCGAGGGCCCACAACAACCCTAGCTAAGATTGAAAATCACAAATGGCTCAAAGAAACCACTCGATGATTGTTTTGGTCAACACAAGAGTCTAAAGGTCACAACTAAGAGCTATTCTTTGCCAATCAACTTGTTTCTAACCATAAGGTCGAAGGCAAATGTGTTAGTACCAAGTAAAGCCTACTTGAGATACTTTTATTTATTACTACTATATATACAAAAATATAAAGAAAATGGACTCAATTCCTTAAGAAGGTTTTCACGCCATCCATCGTTGGGAAGAGCCACCCAGTTCACACGACATCCACCTTTGAAAAGAATCATGGCATTAAGAAAACCAAAGGTTTATTGTTCAAACAAAATATAAAAAGAAGCTAACAACTTACAAAGAAGCTACTAAAGTAAACAAGAAGCTATGCTACTAAATAAAAACAACGAAAGAAGTTATGAAGTAAGCTGCGGAAAATGGACTGAATATGTACAAAATGATGTAAAGCAAATATATACATAATGGAAAATGAATATATACGTCGAATGGTAAGAATATATACATACTAAAAGTGAAACTAAAGATCAATAATGATAAAAATAAAGATAAAGAAAAATAGTATAATGGTTATTACATACAAAATATCATCAAATCAAAATGGACCATCCCCCAAATAAAAAATAACATTGTCCTCAATGTTCATAACAAATAAGAACAGGAAAAAGGGGTAGAGAGTAGAGAAAACTCCCTATGTGGTCTCTGTCTCCATCGGGTCCTCAGCACCCTCTGTATACTCTAACTGGATCTCTGCATCCTCTGACTGGGGGACTACGGGGTTGATGAGCATCTGAATCAGCTCCGCAGCAGTGTGTGTAGTGGTAGCCGGCTCCTCAGACTGGCCGGCTACTGCATCTGCTTCGGGCACTGTTGCATGTGCTGCTAGGACTATCTCTTCCATGAGCAGGTCTAGTAGAATGTCACTAGCAGAAGCAATCTTCTCAACCTCTTTGCTCAACTTCTCCACCGACTCCTTATATGTCTGAGTCTTACGCATCTTTCACCTGCTTCCCCAAATCCTTGATAATCCTCCCATGTGTATTAAGAGTCTCCCGGATCTTCTTCTGGTCATCCAGAATCTTCTTCGGGTTGTCCAGAATCTTCTTCAAAGAGTCCTCCACTGATGGAGGTACCTGAAGCTCTGATGAGGCTGAAGACTATGCTGCCACTGCACTTGATATGGTAGTCAGCTTTGTGGCAGCTGCCTACATCCAGTTGTTGAGACTAGATAGTGTCTGTGAAACCCGCAGTGCAGTCTGATGGTAGGTAGAAGATATGGGCAGTGACAGTGGCACTGAGATGGAAGGTCCTGAGGAAGGAGGAGGCATGGAAGCTGCTCCGGTAGAAGTACCGGCTGCTGTGGAGGGCTCGGCAACTGACCCGGTGGACACTACCCCTGGCTCTTTAGACTGGCCAGTGGAAGTAGTGGATTTACCCTTGAATTTAGGGTTGTCCGCTCCCTGGAGGTGGTAACATGAGAAAGGCTTTTTAGCCTTACCTCCACGTCAAAATGTCTCGGCTCTACCCCTTGGTCTTGGAAATACTCTGTGAGGATGTTCGGGTAGGGATACGATCCTTCTTCTTTCTGGACTGCGTTGGAGATGTTGTAGGACATCAAGTTTCCTATTATAATAGGTTAGCCTGGCATGATGGAAGCTACCAATACTGCCCGGGGGAGTGGAAGGACATTCTTATGCTAGAACGGGTCAAGACGGCTGCACACGAATGTTGCCCACTCTTTTGCTTCAAAGTTAAGGGTGGCTCTGACAATTTGAACTCCTGCTGTGAGCCATGCAGGTGTTGTCCCCGGAATAGCGAGTATCTCAGCTAGCCATGGGCGAACTGCATCACCAAGGCTAGCTTTTCCACGTATTGCACTGCCTCAATATCCTCAAACCCTACATATGTGTTCAGTGCGCGGCCATCAAACCGGATTTTCAAGTTCCGGACCTTCGTCACCTTTGTACCCTTTTTGATATGGACAACATTGGCGTAAAATTCCTTGACAAGGTAATTACTTGCATCATGCATCCGGTAGTTGAACCATTTCCATCCCTTTCTCTCCGTAAATTGCTTTAGGACATTCGGATTATGTTGGCTTAGGTCTTTTGTAATGAATTGTCGCTCAAGAGTGAGTGACCTTTGGGGCCACTATTCCCAACATTTTCCATACGCCTTCTCACTTACAAACCTATCAGCCCACACCTTCGGCTTCTTTGATCTAGCCAGGCCTCTCATAATCGTGTAACCCCCTCTCCCATCATCCGGGACCTCATCATCCTCATCTAGAATAATTGGGGTAGCTGTTGGGGCAGGTGGGGAAGATGGTTCGGATGCCTGACTACCTCCCTCTGAGCCATCAGAAGAACTAGAGGAGGAGGTAGGCTCATTGACTAAACGGAATCTGTCAGGGAATTGTTGCGATTGTGCCCATCGCGGACCGCACAAAAATAAGTGCGGCCGCGAAAATCCCAAGTTCAGACTACTGGTTCTCTGAAGTTACCTCAGCGCGAACTGCATACTTTTGAGTGCGGCCGTGAAAATCCATCGCGGACCGCACAAAATTGAGTGCGGCCGCATAATCGATTTGTTGGGTCTCTGAAATTTAATTGTGCGGACCGCAAAAAATTGAGTGCGGCCGCGAAAACCAATCGCGGACCGCACAAAATTGAGTGCGACCGTGAAAAAGCAATGAAAAGTCTTTCAACCTAGGGTATCGTGGACCACACAATTTTGTATGCGGCTGCCTACCCTAGCGCGTACCACACAAAAATATGTGCGGCCGCGAAATCCAAATCAGAGTGGAACTTAAGTACGATTAATACTAGGGTTTTCTAATTAAGCATGATTTGTGGCAATTGAACAATAACGGCTACTAACTCCAGACTCCATTATGCATTCAAACACTACCCACATGTTTCTAAACAAGTATTAAGCATCAATTCACATTTTTGGCATGAATTCAACCCTACATAAAAAGAAAACTACAACAAAGAGAAAAGAAAAGAAAAAGATGAAATTAATTCATTGAAACTAACATACCAGTAATGAAATGTAATAGGAAATCAACAATTGAAGAATATGGGATGAGATTGAACACAAGAAAGAGTGCACTGTGCTTGAGAGGTCAGAGTGTGTAAAGTGTAAATAGTCTCAAAATGTCCTATTTATACTTTGGTCCACCGACTTACCTGAGTGCGGCCGCACAATTTTGGCGCGTTCCGTACTCTTTACCTTTTCTAACTCAGCAGCTGATTCAGTGATGCGGTCCGCATAAAAATGGCTGCGGCCGCACAATCTGTGCGGTCCGCGAAATTTTGACTGCGACCGCGAATCCTTAAGGGACTTTGTCAGGCCAAACTTCGGAGAGTTGGTATTTTTTATCTTCCAGATGTGCGACCGCATACATAATTGTGCGGCCACGAAGGGCTTGTGCGACCGCATAATTCAGGCGCTGTCCGCACAATTTCACCACTTGGCCAATTTTTATCTTGTCAATTTTCTGCATTGCACACCCAATTCCTACATACACTTCACAACCAGTTAGTCTAAAACAATGCCTAATCTAACAAGAAAATCAAAAGAAAGAAAAACACATGGACTGCCTCCCAAGAAGTGCTTGATTTAACGTCGCGACATGACGCACGTTACCATCATTCATTTGAAATGGAGCAATGCCACAACGTGGCCATAATCAACCTTACCAAGGTAATGCTTCACCCGGTGCACATTGACTCTAAAGATCTCACCATTTTTATTTTTCAAATCAAGAGCACCAAAAGGAGACACATGTACCACTTCAAAAGGACCACTCCACTTCGATTTAAGCTTTCCCGGAAACATACGTAACTGAAAGTTGAATAAAAGAACGAGGTCACCTTCTTTAAGTTCTTTGTTTCGGATATACTTATCATGTAGGTACTTCATCTTGTCCTTATACAAGGACGAACTGAAGTAAGCATGGAACCAGAACTCATCAAGTTCATTCAACTGCTCCACCCGAAGATTGGAAGCTACATCCTACTCAAGGTTCAATTTCTTCAACGCCCATATGGCCTTATACTCTAATTCCACCGGAAGGTGACATGCTTTCCCAAACACAAACCGATACGGAGACATACCAAATGGAGTCTTATAACCTGTTCTATAGGCCCAAAGATCATCGTCAAGTTTCCTTGACCAATCAGTCCGATTTGCATTTGACAGTCTTGGATAAAATACTCTTGATCTCCCTGTTGGAGACTTTAACCTGTCCACTTGCCTGGGGATGATAGGGGGTTGACACCTTCTGAGTGACACCATACTTGGAGAGTAAAGTGTCAAAGGCGTTGTTGCAAAAATGTGAACCCCCATCACTAATGATGGCCCTTGGAGTACCAAACCTTGTGAATATGTTCTTCTACAAGAAAGCTAACACACTCCGAGCTTCAATGTTGGGAAAAGCCACGGCTTCAACCCATTTGGACACGTAATCCACAGCTACCAATATATAGGTGTTCCCACATGAGCTCACAAACGGACCCATAAAGTCAATTCACCAAACATTAAAAATATCAATCTCCAAGATGGCGGTGAGAGGCATCTCATTTTTATTGGAGATCCCACCGGCCCTTTGAAAATTATCACAACGCTTAACGAGCTCGCTAGTGTCTTTGTACAAAGTAGGCCAATAGAATCCATAGCTTAGGACCTTTGTAGCAATTCTCGCCCTACCATGGTGATCACCATAGGGCGAAGAATGGCAAGCTTCAAGAATACCCAATTGCTCTTCTTCTGAAACACATCTCCGGATAACACCATCGGTGCAAATTTTGAAGAGATATGGCTCATCCCAATAGTAGTCCAGGCAGTCCCGTTTGAGCTTCTTCCTTTGGTTTTAGGAGAACTCATTCGGAACAATACCACTCACAAGATAGTTGGCCACATCGGCAAACCATGGCATCCCAGTCATAGAAATGGAAAGGATTTGTTCGTCAGGAAATAAATCATTAATCTCAAGGACATCATGTGGCCTCCCCTCCTCTTCCAATCGGGACAAGTGGTCTGCCACTTGATTTTCACTACCCTTTCGGTCTTGAATCTCTAGATCAAACTCTTGCAATAGAAGCACCGACTGCATCAACCTTGCCTTAGAGTCTTTCTTACTCATTAAATAACGAACTGCCGCATGATCGGTGTGAACAATCACCTTTGTACCCATTAGGTACGGGCGGAACTTCTCCATAGCAAAGAATTGGGCTAGGAGTTCTTTCTCGGTCATCGTATAGTTGACTTGGGCCTCATTCATGGTCTTGCTAGCATAGTAGACCGGATGAAAGATCTTATTAATTCCTTGCCCCAATACCTCACCAACCGCCACATCGCTTGCATCACACATGAGCTCAAATGGTAAGCTCCAATTTGGTGCGGTAATAATAGGAGTGGTAGTCAACTTATACTTGAGTAGTTCAAATGCCTTCATAAAATCTTCATTGAAAATGAACTTGGCATCTCTCTCCAAGAGTTTGCACAAGGGGTTTACCACCTTAGAAAAGTCCTTGATGAATCGGCGGTAAAACCCCACATGACCTAGATAGCTTCTCACTCCCTTTACGGAAGTAGGGGAGGGATTTTGGATATCACTTATATTTTTGCTTTATCAACCTCAATACCATTATTGGAAATCATGTGACCGAGGACAATGCCCTCGTTGACCATAAAGTGACACTTCTCCAATTTAGCACCAAGTTAGTTTCTTCACAACGTGCCAATACCTTATCCAAGTTATCCAAGCACTCTTCAAAAGAATCCCCCAGGACAGAAAAATCATCCATGAAAACCTCGAGAAAGTCCCCCACCATATCGGTGAAGATGGACATCATACACTGCTAAAAAGTTATCGGTGCATTGCATAACCCGAATGGCATCCGCGACAATGCAAAAGTGCCATATGGACAAGTGAAGGTGGTCTTCTCATTCTCTTGGTCTTCAGGTGCAATAAGAATCTGGTTATATCCGAATTATCCATCCAAGAAGCAATAATAAGCACGTCCCGCTAACCTATCCAACATTTGATCAAGAAATATGTCACGACCCAAACCGATGGGCCGCGACGGGCACCCAGTACCTTACTCAATCGAGTGCCAACGTAACGTATCTTTTTTATTACATCATCATATACACGTGACATACGGGCCTAATAGGTCAACATCATCATTTATAAACTCAAAACATAGGCCGACAAGGGCGTACAATCTTTCACGTACACGACATATGTCTACAAGCCTCTAAGAGTACATAAATGTCATAAAGGTCAGGACAGGGCCCCGCCATACTAATCAGTATATGTCCTAATCATACTGACCTCACAAGCAACTACGGAAAAAATGGAGTGTACCAACATCTTTTGCTGAGCTGATCGCCTACTTGGAGGACTCTCGACCTGTCTATCGAGACCTGCAGGCATGAAACGTAGTGTCCCTAGGCAAATGGGACGTCAGTACAAATAATGTACCGAGTATATAAGGAATGAAAATCAGTAAATAATAGACATGAGAGAAACATGGAATAAAAGACTCGACATGTACGTATGTATAGCTCTGTGAATCATTTCATTTTTATAATGTCATGCATATGCTTATAAATGTCATACCATG
>AWOL01S0054658.1:95270-115628 GCA_000715115.1 Nicotiana otophora | reverse complement strand
GGAAGGGGGGGGGGGGAGAGCTTTGGAGCAACGGTAAAGTTGTCTCCATGTGACCTATAGGTCAGCCATGGATGTTTGCATTAGGGTAGACTGCCTACGTCATACCCCTTAGGGATGCGGCCCTTCCCCGGACCCCGCGTGAATGCAGGATGCTTTATGGGGAAGTAAAAAAGAGGTACTTTTGGCAGCTTGTGAAAATTATCTACAGTTGGCTATTTCCAATGGTATGTTCACATTTAAAAGCATTTTCTTATTAGCATCCACTCCATTCCTAATTTGTTGGCTTATTGTAATCCTATTTTAGTATTGCCTAGTAAAATTTTTACCTTGTCAAAAAAAAAAGGTATTGCCTAGTAACTGAGTCTATTCTGTTGTGTTTGCAGTATGGGAGCTATACAAGTGACGCATCAAATCGATTGCATGAGGGAACACCTAAAGCGTGGAGATTTTGAAGCGTAAGAACTAAGTAGGAAATTCATGGCTTTATTTTTTGCAGATGATTGTATTGACTTCGGATATGTAAACAGGTGCAAGATTGCGCTTGAGCGTATTAAGCAGGAGAATGAGTTCTTGCAATTCAAACTAGATAATTACTTCAAGGTTCTCTTAAATGTCATATAAAAAGTTTCTCATCTTTTGCATTTTTAGTCATTGTTTTAATCTCTCTCTCTCTCAATTTGGTTGTTTCAGCTGAGGAAGCAAGTTCCACCTGCTGAGATAGAGGATCAACCCGAGTATGGATATATGGATACTGACAGTGAGTAGGAAGTGGCATCTCGGTCAGCCAATGCCTTCAGAAGATAAGTCAATAAAGTTATGGATATGCGAGTAGATGTAGTCGGTAAACGTATGGAAATAAATGGGAACAAAAGGAAGCAACTTCAATCTGCTTTATTTGTAGTGTTAATAACTTGAGTCACTGATCTCAGGTCTACTTTGGTCATTATGACTTCTATAATCTATTATCATGTTGCTAATGCAAGTTTCTGGGATGGTCTCTTTTTATGTTCCTTTTCTCCAATTGCTTTGTTGTCTCTCTACCTTCATAAGGTAGGGATAAGGTCTGCGTACACATTACCCTCCCCAGACCTCACGTGTGGTATTTTACTGGATTTTTTGTTGTTGTTGTTTCTCCAATTGCTTTGTTGTTTTTGAGATGGCTTTGCCGGGGAGCAGTGTTTGACATGAAAATTTGGTATTTGCTTTAAGGTTTGTTACTTGAGTGCTATAAATTATACGTAATAGGATTGAATGCGCATCAAAGTTTTGGTTCAACGTCGAACTCTTTTGGGTTCAGTTCATCCAAAAACTTAGTCAGTATTAGTTGAATCAAATCTTTTGTAAATGTGAGTATTTATAACTATATATAGTCGCCTTTTTATTAGATAAACCTTAGCGATGACTTAGCAGTATGCATTGAAGCCTGCTTTTTGCTGGACTAAAGCGTATAATGGGTGTATATATGTCTAGTATTGTATACTCAAGATTGGCGAGATGGGGTGGAATGAAAATCTTAGAATTCTTCCCCTCTACCTAAATCTTCATGGACCGAGTTATCCAATGTTTGTGTTGGTGGAAAGTAGCAGAGATTAGCGGATTAGTCAAAGTAGGTTCAAGTTGAACCATACATTATCGTTCTCCCCCCAAAAAAATGTTTCCGGTATGAAAGTAGCAATTTCGCATAGTACAAGGACAAATTTAACCTCTTCTGATCTATTAATTGACAATGCTAAAGTTGTTCTACTACAAAAAGCCGTGGGTTGTGATAGCAATGTCCTGCTCGTGTGACTAAAATGGAAGGCTAAGATTTTAAGTCTGCTGGATGCAAAGTAAAAAAATACTTCTTCTTTTGTGACAATATGTTCGAACTTCACATAAATAATACTTATTGTTTAAAGAACCGTTCATATATATATGTAGATCAAGTAAAGTACATATGCCATTGGCAAGGGCCGGTCACCTACCTACTCAGCTTGCATTTTACAGAAACAGGAAAATAAAACGTTGCTTCAAGTGTATTGGAGAGAGGACAGAACTCCCAATAAAAGACACTGCTTTTTCTCTAAAACAACAAAAGAACAAGGAAGAAAAAAGTGAGAACTCGCATAAGAAGTTAACTCAAAACTCGGACCCAAAAAAAACTCAGCTTTACTCTTCCTCCAAAGCTTAATCAGATCTACGATCACGTGTTGAGGCATGGTAGCGAAGTAAGTTTTCCTTAAGAAGCTGTCTCAACATTTCCTCCACTGAGATAATTGAAAACCTGCTTAACGTTCCCTCTTGACGGGCGAGCATTCACGGCAAATTGGCAGATAAATACCAATCGTCGTCGCAACTCCAACTTAGTGACTCGTCTCTCAGTAAAAGATCTACCTTCATCAAAGTGCCCTACGGAACAAAATTAAGACTATTTGCTTGAAACCCCCAGAAGAGCTACATTTTCCAGGTTATTGACACAACAACAACAACAACATACCCAGTATTACCCCACACTGTGGGGTCTGGGGAAGATAGTGTGTACGCAGGGATTACCCCCTAGCTTGTGAGGATAGAGGTACTTAAAGGTAACAGTTGTTGAATTTTGTTTTAGTTAAGACAGTCAAAACGAGAACACAAAGTTGAAATAAGATACCCGCACATACCTCTGTCATCAAATAATGACATCAAAATTGCTAAACAAACACAAATGCTAATATCCTCCCCTGAAAGCACAAAGAGATTAACTTTGTCAGCGATAATTCGTCTTTTGCCACTACAGTCAAAAACAATTAAAGCAACAGCTGAATAAATTGGCATATTAAGAAAAACTGCCAGATAACATGCAAAACAAAACAAGTCTCCCATCAAAAGTATAACCAACCAACTTGGCAACTAATTCACAACGTGGTGAAAATGGAGACAGAAGTCCTCCCCCTATTTTCTGTCTCATGCCTTATCACCTTCAAAGACAGCTCATGCTACACTTGCCACCTAGTCTCGTCTTCGAAAACCCCACCCCCACCCCCTACCCCCAACAATCCTGCCCAAGAAATTTGATGTACGAGCAAAAAATATATCCAGTTTTCACCTTCAGTGAGTACAAGTCAAATGGCATGTGGAAAACAAACTCGGCGACATAGTAAAGCCATACTTACCACTACTGCAGCAAACTAGGAGTTTCTGCCCTTTTTTCAAGTTGTTCTTTGCGAAATTCACCGCTGAGGGAAGATTCCTTAATAAAGAAGATCGGTCAAACTTCGAGCTCTGTATTGTCCACAACCCCCGACCGATCAACACAAACAAACCCCAAAAGGGGGAAAGAGAGTTAATGCCAACAATCAGGTAATTGGACAATAGTAAAACATTTACTAACAATTTAAGCAACTAACTAAAGGAAATCATACGCACCACAATAGACAGGTTTAGATAAGCTTCAGACTCCTTGGAACCAAGAGAATTCGACTCCTGATCACAACTCAATACACAATCAACACCAGATGCATCCTTAGCTGCATGGTAAATCTTCAATCAGAATGACCATTGCAAGAGGTTCATGACAAAAATAAACCAATGGCACCAATAAATGACTAGCAAATAGAGAATAATAAAGAGAAAGGCAGGACATGGCTTTTTAATCATTTTACATGAATTTGCAATGGACATGTACAATACTGTGAGATCTGCTTACAGAAACATAATATTTTCGGCCTTTCAGGGAAAAACAAAAAGGAGTCTGCAGTCTGCAATATCTTACTCATTTCCAGAAAATGTGACAATTCTGCAGTATACTAGAAAATTAATTTACACTTTCTAAGGAACTAACCAATGGTAAAAGCCTGCATACTACTTTTGCCAATTCTTTACTTGAAAATGTCTCTGCCAAATAGAGACGGATGCTTAGAAGCAGATCTACAGGGTCAAGATGGGGGAAAAAAGAAAGTTGCCGTGATGCTTAGACCTCAGAAATTCAAGCATAGTACTGGGAAACGGATAAGCACTCCCCACATAAGAAGTAAATAACTAGCAAAGCATTTAGATCTCACAGCATAGCCCATGTTTTGACTACCAAGTGGTCAACCAACCTCCACTTTTAATTTAAAATTTTACAAAGTAAATTTGGTTGGAATTTTACCTGCGCCAACAAATTTAAAAGATGCATAGCCACCAAAAGAATTCCAGTCCATAACATGACACACCACAAATTCAAACCACATGTAAAATACAGTAAAAGGGTAGGCTAGCCACAAAGACAATCAACGGTAAGCTATGCGCATCAATAACCATGCAGAACTAATATTTTTTTTTTTGATGACCGAGAAATCCGTCTGGGGCCGATCCTTTGGACCAACCGCAGCCTTCAAAACTCGGTGGATGATGGGCCCGCCCCTCTACCCTTCTCCACTTAAATACCAGGCTTTGCTTTGCATGGTGTGGGGGCTTGAACCTGTGACCTAAGACACAAATCCACCACCCTTTGCCACTTGAGCTAGGCCCTGGGGGACATGCAGAACTAATATAAATCCGTTACTTCACAAGAATAGGGGCACATATGAAGCATACCAAGCTGTGTTGTGCCAACCGCTAGATTACTTTCCCCCAGCCAAAATATGGAATTATTATCAGAAGACTTCTCATCTCTGTTCATGAATTGAGGCTCCAGGTCTAATTGTTCTTCCGCAGGCAAACGGCCACTACTCGTAGAAGATTTTGAAGGCTTAATAGATATTTGAGGAGCATTTTCTCCCCTCTGTGCACGGTATACCCTGTCCTTTTCAATAATATCAGCTACCTTCTTGTTACACATATCAGGACCAGAGCTTATGAGATCATAAGCATGTTTCCAAAAAAGATTTGGTGACAAGCCCCTTGCCCAACTTTCCTCATCATCTCCAGCTCCAGCTATGTACCTCCAACTAAATTCAGAGGCGGTTCTTTGCTGAAAATTGCTACTTGGGGAGGACGTAGAAACAAGTAATATTGGAGTGAAATCCCAAGAATCACAATCAGGTACTTCATTTAACCAGATCACAGTTTTTTGTGAAATCCATAGTGGGCGTAGCGGTTTATTCAGGGACAAAGCAATGGAAGCAATATCAGCTCCACTGACCTCCAGATCCTTGGTCCACCCGTCTAAACGCTCCTCAATAAGTGCTCTTTCAGTATTTGAGACCCACAAAGGGAGATGCAAGGAACAATCCCAGCTATAAGAGTCACTAATACTATCTCCACGCTCGGTGGAATCATTTGTCTCCTGCTCAAATGAATTCATATAAATATAAATAAGTACATCAAAACATATTAGCGTTTTTGTGTGTATGGCGGGGCATAGTTACAACTTATATTAAATGGTAAGTCTACATTGCACATCACGCATAAAAGTTTGGGCCCAATGCAGTTATTGACAAGAAAGCCAACAGTAATATCTTTTGGAAAACGGACAAGCAAAAAGCCTCACAGATCACAAGCCTAGGATTTCTTTTCCATATTTCCTCATATCTTTTTATCCTTTCAGAAAGTACATGGCCTCTAATCCTAATTCTATTCTCTGAGAGAACAATAATAGTGCCGACAAAAGAAGTTAACAGATATTTTTATTCTCCTCTTCCTCCAACTTACAGTTAATATTTTCAGAGGAAAAATAAAACATAAATTTTTTTGCGACTTAACAAGGACATTCAAAAAACTAAAAACTTTCTTTTGACATAAAAAGATAATAAACTATCTCTATTCCTAAGAAATAATTATGCACCAAAATAATTAGCTGTTCTTACTTTCATTTCTGCAGTACCAGCCAAACCAAATCTCATTCTGTAATTCCAAATGGCACGGTTCAATACACAGGTCCAAATCGGTATTGTCTTTGACATACTATCTGGAAACCTCTTCCCTTTCCTTGTTGAATCAACAATCATACACCCTCCCTTCTGTCCTAACCATCAAGAGCAATTAGCTTCCAACTATATCATGTATATATAGAACAAAGATTGCAATCATCTAGCTATCAAAATGCTACTGTAGTTGTTATATACAAATAAATATATTTTTTAACAATTACAAGCAACAACAACAACAACCCAGTATAATCCTACTAATGGGGACTGGGGAGGGTAGTGTGTACGCAGACCTTACCCCTACCCTGAGATAGAGCGGTTGTTTCCGATAGACCCTCGGCTTCCTCCCTCCAAGAACTCCCCACCTTGCTCTTGGGGTGACTCGAACTCACAACCTCTTGGTTGGAAGTGGAGGATGCTCACCACTAAAGCAACCCACTCTTGCCTTTTTAACAATTACAAGCAACAACAACAACAACCCAGTATAATCCTACTAATGGGGACTGGGGAGGGTAGTGTGTACGCAGACCTTACCCCTACCCTGAGATAGAGCGGTTGTTTCCGATAGACCCTCGGCTTCCTCCCTCCAAGAACTCCCCACCTTGCTCTTGGGGTGACTCGAACTCACAACCTCTTGGTTGGAAGTGGAGGATGCTCACCACTAAAGCAACCCACTCTTGCCTTTTTAACAATTACAAGCAAATACATATAACTAATGAAGATCGTCAGATATATACTGATTTTGATGACCTCTTGAAATTCTGTGACGGCGTTAGTCACGTTTTTTTAGCCTGAATACGTGTCTCACTCTGCTATTTTCAAGGAACATATTGGACTGTAAAACCTTATACGTACTGGTGCTTGCCACTATTGTACAACTAGTGGAACTGGTTATTAATTTGATAATAAGCTGGCTGAAATGTAAAAACCTAACATCAACTTTTGATTTCTTAGTGTCAGACAAGAGGACAGGAAGAGGATATCACAGAATTTATGCAAAAAATGCATCTTCTAAAAATGTTTTGAGCATGTTTCAGTGGTTCCAGGTTCATATTTACATAATATACTTAATGTGCTTTTAGTCAAGCTTAGAATACTGTAGCAGGTTTTTTCATTTTATATGGTACTCTTTTCCTTGGTGTGTTCCGAAATAAATAACACATTATATATATATATATATATATATATATATATATATATATGTGAACTCTTTAATCTTAATCGTTCTCATATTACCCTAAATGACATGCTCTTAACATGACATTTTAAGACAACAAAATACTACGCATACTCAGTGACCAGCAGGGGCGGATGCACGTGGAATGAAGCAGTGTCACGCGATACAGAACTATGTATTGATATTATGCGGAAACAAATAACAGAAAGCAAAATGACACCACTTGACATAGATCATTGCCCTGGTTAAATTCTTGATTTTGCTCTTAGAGTCGGAGGTTCGAACCTCCGCTGCAATATATTTTTGGCAAACGTTTGAAAGAGCCTCTATTATTAAAAATTGTAGTTAGGTAGAGTTGAACTTTGGACCTCTTCTAACTTAAAACTCAACAAAACCAATAGTCTAGGCTATCCTTTGTCTAGAAATGTGATAAATAATATTATTTATTCACCCACTCTTTTATAAATATCGACACCGCTTACAAAATATCCTGCATACGCCCCGGTGACCAGCATATAAATCGGAACATTTTGAGTACCAGTTAACAAAGAGGCAGAAATTCTTCAATTAATTAGAAGATTCTTTAAGATTATACATACATATACACCTTAATTCCCAAGAGAATCATACAAACAAATCACTGTTAATTATACATAAAATAGTACTTTAAATAGAGGATAGAAGGAAGGTTACCAGCAAGAAGGGCAACATGGAGGTTAAGGCGAGAGGTATTGAAAGACCAATTATTGGTATGTCCATCGGTTGACTTGAAATAACACGTGGAGTGGAATTTTTGAGAGTACCAAAGGCCACAACGGAGATTTGCAAGTAGGGGAAGCTCCGGCCATAGCTGAGAAATCTCGCCGACGAATATGGAATCCTCGTAGATTGATCGTAGGGCGTTGAAGAGAGTGTTTTCGCTTCGTTTTATGGTTCTCGAAGCTTTGTATATGTTCAAATTTGCTGGATTCTCCATTGAAACTGGCGCTGGAGCTCTGCAAATTTGTGATCTAAACGACTTTTAACGTCTTTATACTGCGACTTCGTGTCATTTCTATTCTAGTCCTTTCGCATTTGGGCCACTTTTGGATGTCCAAAATATTGGTGGGCCTTTCAGTCCAAATTCGCAATAAATTTGGGGCATTTGCATCTATACCCAGTTTTTGGGTCACCTTTTAACTTATACCCTCTTTGCAAGAAAAATTGCAAGCATACCCACTTTTCGCGTAACTTGAGACATACAGACCTGAAGTAGCAAAACTTTATGTCTGAAGTTTGTACTTCAGAATGTTTTGCCTGAAGTGTAGCAAAACTTCAGATACTTTTGCCTGAAATTTAGCCTGACTTGCAAAGGCAATCACGCAAACTTCAATTCATAGTGTAATGAAAAACTTCAATTCAATAAAACTACAGCATGTTTTGGCTGAAGTTTTTGTTTTGTAATTGTTGAACTTCAGCATTCCAGGAGCTGAAGTTTTTGTTTTGTAATTGCTGAAATTCAGCATTCTAGGAGAGAAGTTTATTTTGTAATTGCTGAACTTCAGCATTCTAGGAGCTGAAGTTTTTGTTTATATTTGCTGAATTTCAGCATTCTTAGAAATGAAGAGTTCTAAACAACAATGGATTGAATAGATCATGATTAGCAGCGATTGATGTTGTTCATTTTAAAGATTAAAGAATGAAAAATATTTTCGACATGAAAACACGTTACTACAGATAAATTAGAACCAAAAACCAATGTGCTTGTAAAGCTAAAATATCTAAGAGGTTAAATTATTGTGAATAAGACCAAACTGAACATAATGGGACAAGCAGATATATATGAATCATCAGGCTAGAACGCATAACAATATCTCAAGTTTCAACATTTAGAAAACGAAAGAGGAGAAAGAGGCTTGAAGTTGTTTAAAAAGTGGGTACAAGTTAAAACTCTTTTAAAAATTAGGTATAGGTTAAATGGAGGCGACCAAATAGGGTGCCCCGTGTAATTTTTACAATAAATTTTGAGTAAAAATAGCACGGACTAGCCAGTCCTCGAACTGGTAATTGAAAAATAGCCAATATTTATAAAGTTATTGAAAATAGCCACTATTTTGCTAAAACACGAAAAGTTTCAGCATAATATGCTGAAGATTGGTGCACCTGTGCATGAACTTCCAGCATATTATGCTGGAACTCCAGCACACAGAAAGTTCCAGCATAATATACTGGAGATTGGAGCACATGTGTATGAATTCCAGTATATTATGCTGGAAGTTCACATGTAAAAAAATTGAACTCCAATATATTATGCTGGAATATTTTTCGGATTTTGAACAGTGTTTTCGTTCAGATTTATCTTTACATGAAAAGTGGCTAAATTTTGATTACTTTTGAAACTGTATCTATTTTTCAATTACCACTTGTAAATCTTGCTATTTTTGAATTTCACCCTAAAGTTTGAGTAAAAATAGCACGGGCTAGCCAGTGCTCGAACTGGTAATTAAAAAATAGCTAATTTTATAAAGTTATTGAAAAATAGCCACTATTTTGTTGGAACACGGAAAGTTCCAGCATAATATGCTGGATTATGGAGCTCCTGCATATAAACTTCTAGCATATTATATTGGAACTCCAGCACATTATGCTAGAAGCTCATATGTAAAAAATTCGAACTCCAGCATATTATAATGGAATATTTTCGGATTTTTAAGGGTGTTTTTGTTCAGATTTTATCTTTACGTGAAAAAGTGACTATATTTCGATTACTTTTGAAACTGTGGCTATTTTCAATTACCAGTTGTAAATCTGGCTATTTTTTATTTATTTTTTTTCGAATTTCAGTTTAACAGTTCAAATTGTGTCTAGAAATTAAGATTTTTAGTTCAAATTTCCTCGAGAAGGGAGTGCAAGTTGGGCTTCTATTGGACTCGTTTTGCATCTGGGTCACTGTCGAAAAGGAGAAATTAACTTAAATAGCCGCTCGTTCAAAAAATAGCTGGCATATATATATATATATATCCATTGAGTCCAAATTACAATAACAACAAACCCAGTATTTTTTCATAAATGGGGTCTAGAGAGGGTAGTGTGTGTGCAGACCTTACCTCTACCTTATAAAGATAGAGAGGTCATTTCTGATAGACCCTCGGCTCAAGGAATAGTGGAGATAAAGCAACAAGTATCAAACAATAGTAATAACAATATATTAAGTTAACGGGTGCGAATGACACAACATGTAATAGTAAAGAACCATGAATAAGATAATACAAAAATAATCCTAGTACTACTGGTAAGCCTATGAGAAACACACTACTATCTGTCAACCTACAACTCTAATCCTCGACTTCCACACCTTTCTATCATGGGTCATATCCTCGGTAAGTTGGAGCAATGATATGTCCTGCGTAACTACCTCTCCCCGATACTTATTAGTCCTGCCCATTCCCTTCTTCAGACCCGCAATAGACAACCTCTCACACCTCCTGACCGAAGCATCTATGTCTCTCCTCTTCACATGCCCGAACCATCTCAACCTCGACTCTCGCAACTTGTCCTCCACCGATGTCACTTCTATCTTGTTCCTAATAACTTTATTCCCGATCATGTCCTTCCTGGTATGACCACACATTCATCTCAACATCCTCATTTCAGCTACTTTCATCTTTTAGACATGGGACTTCTTGACGGGCAAGCACTAAGCCACATACAACATAGCTGGTCTAACCACCACTCTGCAGAACTTGCCCTTAAGTCCAAGTGACACACTCTTATCACACAAAACCTCTTAGGCGATCTTCCATCTCATCCATCCCGTTCCAATACAATGGGTAACATCCTCGTCAATCTCCCCTTTGCCTTGAATAATAGACCCAAGATACTTGAAACTATCTCTTTTGGGGACGACTTGAGTACCAATCTTCACTTCCTCTCCTTCTTCATGCATCCCATTACTGAAATTGCACTCTAAGTACTCAGTTTTTGACCTACTCAACTTAAAACCCTTAGACTCCAGTGTTTGTCTCCAAACTTCCAACCTAGCGTTAACTCCGTCACGCAATTGAGTCCAAATTCATACAAAATTTTTGTCGATTGTCCTTTCTCGGGGTAGCTGTTTAGTGAATGGCCCTCATTTTATTTATCTTGCAACTTATGAACCTTTTCTAGACCAAAGTGGAGTATCATTTTTGAAACTAAACAATTTATAAGAAACATAAGACCGCGAGTTAAGATTTTGTAAGTTATTGCGTCTAACAATCTAATGTATTATGTCAGTTGGGTATAAGGGTGGGCATTCGGTACTTCGATTCGGCATTTAAGAATTTTGGTTCTGTATTTCGGTATTCGGTTTATCAATTGTGTATACCAAATACCGTACCAAAGTATTTCGGTACGGTTCGGTATTTCTTATTTTGGTTCGGTACGGTTTCGGTTTAATACATATTCATATGTCACGTACTGCTAAGTGCTAAGAGCCTAAGCATTAACCAAGCAAAAACAACCACTAACGAGTAAACAATCTGTCATTCTGCCTAATAAAAGGCAGCAACACTAAATTAACAATCTGCCATTCTGCTTAACAAAAGGCATGTAAGAAACACTCAAATCTGCCTAACAACATGCAGCATCACATACATGGCAGATGCACACCTGGTTATCACATTCACCGCAAGTACTTGAAAGGGAAAAGAAATAAATAAATATCACAACAAGCTAAGATAGTAACAACCATTAATGAGTAGCGGCAGAATTAAACACAGTACAACAAAAACAGAGAGGGCATAAACTTGCCAAACAGAATTCAAGTTTACACTAATAGTCTCGAATCAACTTAGTCTTAATTCTTAAATATAAATTTCAGGAAGACGCTCAAGACAACGCCTAATATGCTTCCTTAAACAATGTGCCATCCCTCTTTGGATGAACATTATAGACTCGACCACAATTCTTGCACTCTACTTTGCGAACTTTTCTGTTATCTTTTATCACCTCAAAGTGTTCCCAAATATGAGAGCGTACTTTAGGAGCACGGGGCATGATTGCACTTGAACATAAAAAAAAAAAAGATAAATCATAAGTTAGAATATTATTTTTTTGATGATAATAGAACAAAATTACAAAAGTATATCACCAAACAAATAGAGTATTAAACTTACCACTCAAGTTGCAAGTTGCAACTATATATCAAATAATGCTAGTAGTACTTCCATTATTTTCCATATCTAAAGATAATTCGACCAAATATGTCATACAAATAAACAAGTACGTATGGTATATTATTTTGAACTAAAATACACACAAAATATTAAAGCTTACCAAGATCGAGTTCCTCAAGATACTCTCAGTCTTCTTTAACACTAATAGGATTCTTCTCTTCTCTAAGCCAATCTTGAATACAAACAAGAGCTTGCACACATTTAGGAGTCAATGAACTCCTAAATGAATCAAGAATACAACCACCGATGCTAAACGCACATTCCGACGCCACACTAGAAATTGGAATGGCCAACACATCACGAGCCAACTCTGAAAGAATAGAAAATATAGGAGCATGTGTTTTCCACCAACTTAAGATATCAAATTCTTCACTAAAAGGCTCTTGTTTTTCACTAATATATTTATCCAACTCCGATTTAGCACCTCCACTTCCATTGTCTTTCTTTTGTTTCTTCAAGTGAATCATCCTTATTAATGATGCAGTTATAACACTCCCACTAGATGTATTAGATGTGTTATTAGATGAAGTAGAACTAGATGAAAATTGAGGACAAGATCCAGTTGAATACTTGTTTAGATACTCTTCAAACAAAGAATTTATATAAGCATATACCTCAACATTTATTTTCTCCCTTTTTCCTCCCAAAAAAATTCTTCAAGTGCAAGGCTAACATATTCAAATTTGTTACATGGATCCAAGACGGAAGCAATAAAAATCATTTTATTCATCTTTTCAGGCTCACCCCAATACTTCTTGAACTTTTCTTGCATCCGCTTAGCCATTTTTCTCAAATGTTAATCCTCACTAATTAAACACATTTTCAAATTACAATAAAGTTCATATACATCCTCAAAATGAGAATTACAAGCGACATAACGTGAACCTGAAACTTTTTTAGTGAGCTCGTGAAATCTTGCAAGAAACTCTATCACATTCCTCACATTCACCCAATCAGCATATTCAAGAGGCCCTCCACTACTACCATCTTCACAAAGATGAGAACATAGATAAGCAGAAAATCCATCATCAAAAAGATGAAACTTGTCAAAGGTCTTTTCAAAGTTTTGTGCCGTAACCAACATCAAATAGGTGGAATTTCACCTAGTAAGAACATCCAAACACAATCCTTTGTTATTGTTCTACGAGAAGGAAGACGAAATAGTGATTGAGTTATTCTCATAAACTTCATAAAGCCTTCCTTTTCTACAAAGTTAAATGGTAGCTCATCAATAACTATCATCTCAATTAAAGTCCTCCTAATCACTTCTTGATCGAATTTCCAAAGCGGTCCTCCATCATTTTGGCAAGATTGAATATTTATCCTTGTATGAGCATTATCTTTATCAATATTAGGTGGGTATTTTTTGCATCTATTCAAATGACTTCTCAATCATTGTGTTCTATTCTTAGATGAATTAGCAGCATAAGCTTGCTTATAATATTTACACTTTGCTTTACCGACCCCATTTTCCTGAAATTTATCAAATATTTCCAAACTTCGGATCTAAGTTCTATGGCTTTTCTTTTCTTAGAATCTAAAGTATCAATTGTGTTGACATTACTATCATCAGTAATACGTAAGCTTTCAGTTGAACCAACATCACTTACTCTACTTTCATCCGCCATCTATACAAAATAAAAACAAATATAAACACAAATTGTTAAAACCAAAACACTAAATAGAACACTACAAACAAAATACTACAAGGGAGAATGGTCGTGTAACGAGCAGAGAACAACCTAGTACAAGAGAAGATCACACACCATAAGGAAAAACTATTCCCCATCTAGTTAGTTTGTCATTCCTGGAAATAAATAAAGTGGTCATTTTCTACTTCTAGTATGATTAATCTGGAAAAAAGCCAAAATTTTAGAATAACATACAGAAATATAGGTAGAGTACGCAATAATCTGTTGGTAGTAGCAAAAACTCTAATACTCTATAGCAAAAGCTCTAACCCTCTAAGAAAACTAATCCAAATTGATCTGGTAATCAAAATACTACAGCTTCATTGATCTGGTAATATAATACATATAGTAGACATAGATCCCGAAAAAAGTAAATTAGGAATGTTGAACACACCGGTACAACAAGCTAAACCTCGAAGATGAATACATTCTGACAACTATGACCTAGCGCATCTCTAAATGTAGAACACCATAGTAACTCTATTAGACTTAAGTAGAGCTACATAAAAAGGCCACATCAACTTTAGAAGTTAATAATTCTGGGCCTACAAATTGTTATAGCTCAGAAATGTGATTATAGCTCGCATGAATGAAGATCAACAATGAAGAATGGAGAAGTTATGAACTTGAATGAAGGTCAACAATGAGCAAACAAGCAATCGCCGAGGAGAGGAGTCGCCGTCGTCGAGGTTGTAGTCGTGAGTCGTAACTCGTGAATCCGACCGCCACAGCAACGAAGCAAAGTCGTGAGGTTTTTTTGAAATTCTTGTCTGCCTCTAAGCGACTAAGCCTAAGGGTAAGAGATTAGGGAATTAGGGGTTTTGGACTTTTGGGGTGTGGACTTAAGGTTATTGGGCTAAAAAATAAAAATAAAGTTGGGCTTGGACTAAACTATTTCGGTACCGGAATACCGAAATATAAAAAACTCAATACCGTATACCGTACCGAACTACCGAAATACCGTAATTTCTGTACCGAAATACCGAAAAACTAAATTAACTCGGTTCGGTTCGGATTTTATGCCCACCCCTAGTTGGATGTATTAATAAATTTCCGCATTAGAAGTTGATTAAAAAAAAAGTTACACATATAATGTAGAAACAGTCATAATACTGTGCACTCTTTAGGGGAAAACCTTCGGGTTTCGTCTAAAGCGAACAATATTACGCCTTTGTTAAAAGTATCGTTAGGCTGACTGCTCCAACAACTTCAGACGATGTTTCAATCAACTTGAGAAACAATGTTATTTTCATTCAGACATGTCTTACAACAACTTTCTTTCTTTCCTTAAAATCTTAGTATTATTTTCTAGTTTTAGCAGTATTTAGTGCTCCAGAGGAGACAGAAGAAGCAGGATTAAGGGCCTTTCTTATTTTGAATACATTCCAAGCAGTTCCTGCACAGTGCCCTGCTGTTGCTAATGCATCTTCTGTTGCCTCCCCTGCATTCTCTCCAAACCTGTTCCTCATTCAAAAAAGAAATATTAGCAGCCATATATAAATCTTCACTGTCAATTTGGGCAAGAATAAAAAATCAAATATATTGATCATTTTGTGATTATATTGATGGTGATCTTATTAAGGGAAAACCACATTACTTATTTGTGAAAAAGCTTTAGCCAAAGTTGTTAGGAGTTGTTTTATTTTACATGCTGGTAGCCTTATTAGTTTGTTCCAAAATAATTTATATTTTTATATTTAAAAAATAATTTGACATCAATCTTCTTATTTTATGCTCAATGACAATACTTTTAAAACCGTAAAAAATATCATAACATGTTCAAGATCGTTATATGGGACCTACAGATCACGAGCGCGAGCTGTGAAAACAACCACTAATATTTGCATTAGGATAACTTGTCTACGTAATACCCCTTAGGGTGCGGCTCTTTTCCGGGCCTTGCGTGAACGGAAGATGCTTCGTGCTTATGTTCAAGACCGCAAGTTCCAAAAATCTTTTTCTTTCTTAAATTCCATGCCAAATCAAACACGACCATATGAATAGAGGGAGTACCTATTGGTGACCATCCTAGTCACAGCACCAGAAGTTGCAGACAATGTTTGTTTTTCAGCAGCTTCAGCAGCATCTAAGATCTTGTCTGCAATTTCGACAAGAAAATGGTTCCAAACATATTTGAAAAAAGAAAGATGAAACAATAAAAATAAAGAAAAATTAAGGTTGCTGGCCACTTACTGATAGCATCAAGTGAAGCTAAGAGAACTTCTCCAGGAACCATGGCTAAGAATTTCTTGCCAGCTTGGGACCTAACCATTGGCCCCATAACTGAACCAGTTGCAATTCCAACCCCATTTAGCATAGATTTGCTCATCTTTTCTGTCATCTTTGACAGATTCCTCACACTACAATATATTGAATGACAGGTTTTAGTTCAAGCTTTTTGGACATTTTTGAAACAAGAGAAAAACACCTTTTTCTAACTTTTGGGAATGGTCCAAATTTACTCTTCTACTATTCAAAATATCTTTACTTTTTGTGATACTTTGAGTAATTTATATCCTTGCCAAATTAGTAAGTTATTTCGTATTTATGTTTGATTTTGAAATGAACTAAGAATACCTCTCGTTATACTATTGGGTTATCTATACCACTACAGGCATACTTTGGGTTCAAATATACCCCTCATTTAAACGGAGGGACACGTGTCATCATCTTGTTGGTCAATTCTACATATCTCCTAATTAATTAAAAAGACTCATTATACACCCGAAAAATAATATTTTTTTTGTAAAAACTGGAAAAAACTAAATTATTTTTTACTAAAAACTGAAATAGTTTTTTTTTTTCAGTTTTTACAAAAAAACTGCTTCTAAAACAGTATTTTTGTAAAACTGAATTTATTTTTCTAAAGCAATTAAAAACTGGAAAAAACTAAAATATTTTTAACTAAAAACTAAAAAAAAAAAAAGAAAATATTTATTTTTTCAGTTTTTACAAAAAAAAAATTCTTTAGAAAATTGATTTTCAGCTTTTGTTTTCAGTTTTTACAAAAATATTGTTTTAGAAAATATTTTTCAGTTTTTTCTAAAGCAGTTTTTTTTGTAAAAACTGGAAAAAAAAATATTTTTGTTTTTTTGAGTTTTTAGTAAAAATAGTTTCAGTTTTTCCACTTTTTACAAAAAAATATTGCTTTAAAAAATTGTTTTTCGGGTGTGGGTAATGAGTCTTTTTAATTAATTAGGAGATATTTAGAATTGACCAACAGGATGATGACATGTGTCCCTCCGTTTAAATGAGGGGTATATTTGAACCCAAAGTATGACTACAGGGGTAGAGATAATCCAATAGTATAACGAGGGGTATTTTTAGACCATTTTCGAAAATAGAGAGGTATATTTGGTCCTTTGCCGTTCTAACTTTTGGGGAATGGTCCAAATTTACTCTTTTACTATCCAAAATATCTTAGTGGGCGTTTGGACATAACAATTACAAAATTCCGGAAAAAATAAATTTTTTCTTTAAGTAAAAATGATTTTGAAAATCAGAGTTGTGTTTGGATATGAATACAATTTTGAACTATTTTTGTATTTTTTGTGAGTGATTTGAAGTGAACATAAATTCCGAAATTCAACTTCAAGTGAAATTTGAAACTTTTCATGGCCAAATACTAATTCCGAAAGAAATAAAAAATTTCCAAAAAAGTAAAAAAAAAAAAAACTATGGCCAAACAGGCCCTTAGTTCGCTCTATGTGATACTTTAAGCTATTCATATCCTTGCCAAATTAGTAAGTTGTTTGTATTTATCCTTGAATTTAATAGAGCTCTAAGTGTGAATTCAGTAAATTCCACGTGACAAAGTGATGCAGAAAAATGTCTAATTTATTCATCTACCTTTGACAAGGTGGGTTGCTCTGATGGTAAGCACTCTCCACTTCCAACCAAGAGGTTGTGAGTTCGAGTCACCCCAAGAGCAAGGTGGGGAGTTCTTGGAGGGAAGGATGCCGAGGGTCATTTGAAAACAGCCTCTCTACCCCAGGGTAGGGGTAAGGTCTGCGTACACACTACCCTCCCCAAACCCCACTAGTGGGATTATACTGGGTTGTTGTTGTTGTTGCTGTTATACTTAGGTTAAAGTTTCGGTAGAGCCAATGGCAAATGATAATTTTAAGATATTTCGTGTGGTATATACGAATATTTTTAACCCTTTACCCTTAACTTTGCCAATATGAGAAAAGTAAAGAGATAATAAAAGAATCATATAGTGGTAGA
The DNA here is from genome assembly GCA_000715115.1 of Nicotiana otophora. NCBI lineage: Eukaryota > Viridiplantae > Streptophyta > Magnoliopsida > Solanales > Solanaceae > Nicotiana > Nicotiana otophora. Next base: position 97,528 of record AWOL01S0054658.1, on the reverse strand, counting down.
CATACTGTGTTTTTGACTAAATGAGAAGGATAATGAGAAAAGAATAAATAGCTGTCTCATACCGTTTTAGGCTTTCATTCTTCTTTGTAGCAGCAGTGACATTGCCTTTCCTTTTGGTAGCAGTAGAACTAGAGTTCTCTACAGCTGGAATTAAGATGTTTTCCCCTCCCTTCTGTACCTGCATTTCCCTTTCTAATTTTTAGCTTTTTGCTCAAAATCACCTTGTGACATTAATCCAATAATCATATAAGCTCAAATTTCACCTTATATACTCCTTAATTTTCTAATCAACCTGAATAAGTTCCAAGTTAACATTTAATAATGTTACATAAACGCAACTTGGATCTAACTCAATCTTAGTTGTATAAAGTGAGAATTGTAGAAGACTATATTTAGAAAATAACAATTCATTCCCTCAACCAATGTGGAACATTAAAGGGCGACCCGATATACAAAGCATCCGAGGAAGTGTTGCATCCCAAGGGTGTTATGTAGACATCATAGCCTAATATGTAATATACATGCTTAGACTTGGACATCTGGAGCGTGGACAGTATAACATGGGGGCATTAAGTAAGTCAAAACTAGGAACGATTAGTCCAATTCTAATAAGAAAACAGAGTTCAGGAGTAACTCAATCCTAAAATTTAACTCATAAAATGAGAACTGTCCAAGATTGTATATAAAGAGACAATAACTCATTCGCTCAACCGTCTAGACATTTAGCAAGGGTGCGGCTCTTCCTCGGACCCTGCGTGAATGCGGAATGCTTTGTGCATCGGGCTATCCTTTTTTTTAAACGATAAGAAAGGAAATTCAAAAAATTCTTTGCCGCAGTTTCACATCATAAGAAGGTAACAAATATAGCAAACCTGATTAGTATAAGCATTGCTACATTTGAAGATTCCTTTAACAATTTGACCTGTACCTCCAGCAATTGCCTTAGCCAAAACATTGTTATAATCTTCAATTCTAGGAGCAAACTCTTTCCATTCAATATCCTTTCTTCTATTTGATGATATTGACCTAGTAAACAAAGTATTTTCTTTAAGAAATGCATCCAAAAAACCAAGATTTCCACTACCATTTTCTGTAAATGTCACACCATAACTCAAAGGATGACAATCTTTAACAGGCAAAGTAAACAAATAATGCAAAGCATCAAGTTTCACTACAGGTTCATCTTTTGTTAATGGCCATTGAAGTTCATCACCAACTTTTACAATAGTAGCCACACAAACATCTTCTTCTGATATAGAAAATATTGTGAAGAAACCATTTGAAAGTTCTAAGGTTTCTCCTTCATCCATTAGATGAACTTTGCATCCTGCAATACTTAAAAGAACTTCATGTTTGATATTTTTGGTTTCTAGTGTTTCTTTTTGTGATGGGGTTTTGGCTATGGGGAAACTTTTTGATCTTTTGGGCTTACAGCAGCTCATTTTTTGGGATGTTGAAAGAACTTGGAGCAATATAAGGTAAGGAAGAGTAATAGCGCCAAGCTGGAGAAATCAGAGAAGTATTTTTTTCAAAAGTGCTTTTGAAAAAAATTATTTTGGAGAGAAGCAGTTTGTGTTTAGCTAATCACTATGAAAAGCACTTTTGAACAATAATTTGTGTTTGGCCAAGCTTTTCAGAAAGTGTTTTTAAGTATCAAATTACAAATAAGAACATGAATAGATTTACGTAATAGTTGATGTTATAAGTAAATAAATAATCTCAAAAATTTGTTATTACAAGCAATAATTAAATCTTTTCATTTTATTTAAGTAAAATATGAAAATAAAATTTAAAAGTACTTAATTCTTTTAATATAAGTTAAATATATTAAAAATCATTCAACAAATATAAAAGCATTAACCCCTAAAGTCACTATATATTAGAAAGATATCCTAAAAATAATAAGAAATATTTATACATTAATATCCTAAGTATTAGATTTAACGGTTATTTTGGTATATACTATATTTTGTTAAGGGTATTTTTGGTAAGAAAAAAAGTCAAAACTATTTCTGATTCTGCTTTTGGGAATAAGCTACTTTTTTCTGCTTCTCAGAAACTGATTCTTCTTCCCAAAAGCATTTTTTTCCCAAAAAAACCTGGCCAAACATCTCAAGTTAGGAAAAAAAAGTGCTTTTGGGAAAAAGAAACACTTTTGGCCTCTTGAGAAGCTTGGCCAAACAGGCTATAAGTACAAAAAATAGAAGAATTATCTTAAATAGTCGTTTACTCAACCGCTTAATATATATATATATATA
>AWOL01S0054658.1:70244-94411 GCA_000715115.1 Nicotiana otophora | reverse complement strand
TAAGACCGTATATAATAGGTATACCGACTATATATTATCTTAAATAGTCGTTTACTCAACCGCTTAATATATATATATATATAATATGTGTAAGACCGTATATAATAGGTATACCGACTATATATTATCTTAAATAGTCGTTTACTCAACCGCTTAATATATATATATATATAATATGTGTAAGACCGTATATAATAGGTATACCGACTATATATTATCTTAAATAGTCGTTTACTCAACCGCTTAATATATATATATATATAATATGTGTAAGACCGTATATAATAGGTATACCGACTATATATTATCTTAAATAGTCGTTTACTCAACCGCTTAATATATATATATATATAATATGTGTAAGACCGTATATAATAGGTATACCGAATATGAAAAGTAAATCGTGTATCAGGTTAAAAATCGCTAAAGTTATCATTAAACTATACCAAATATTTTGCTTTTACCTCTGTGGGGCATTCATACCTTCACCGTTTGCAAATTGTCTTATTTGTCCTTGATTCTAATAGAGTTTCAAATGATGCTTTTAAATCTTAGTAAGAAATAAAGTGTTAAATTTGGAAGATTTTAGTAAAGTATTGTGACACGTGGAGCCCGTCTAATTTATCATGAAGCTCCGTTGTAAAATTAAGAATAAATGCCAGGCAACTTGCTAATGACTAAGGGGTCGTTTGGTTGAGAAACAAGTTATCCCAGGATTAATTATCTTGGGATTAGTTATCCCGGGATTGTTATCCTATTCTCCCGTAAGATAAAAATAACACTGTAATATTTAATCTTAAGATTAGTTATACTGTCATTTTATCCCAACCAAACATGGGATAAACTCATCTAAAATTTAATCTCGAAATTAATTATCCTTATCCCGCGAATGATCCCTTTGCATAATAGATGGATAAACTTTTCATTAAAGGAAAGGATAATGGGGAAAAAGGGAATATAAATATGTAAAGGAGATGGTTAATATATATAGTTTGGTACTTTAGTTGATTCTTTTGTTATTGGTACTTATTCTATTCTTCAAAGAGAAGTTGCTGTTAAAGTATCTTTACTTTCGGTGGCCAAAAATTAAATTCTTAATAACAGGCTGTAATGCAATGCAAATGAGTACTGTAGATTTTCATTTCAGGAGTTACCTAACAAATGTAACTAAGAATAATGGAACAATCTCTTTCTTTTAAAAAAAATTATATTATTCGATCTAGTGTTCAGTATCAATTAGTCATTTATAATGTTTAGAGCTGATTAAAGAGGGAAATCGCTCCCGATCATTTATTCTCGGGACTTAAATAAGAGACATCTGATTAATGGTGAAGTGATCTCATTTATCACACTATACCCCTTCATTAAGAGTGGGACAATCTCAAACTTCATTTTATTCTTTTTCTTGTTATTTTTTTTTAGTTTTTTCTTTTCTTTTCTTTTTTGTTTTTGTTTGATTCCCCCTTTGATTTTCCTTTGATCTCTTATATTGAAACTATTACTCCTTTGGTAACTCAAACACAGGATATTTGAGTTATAGGTGGGAATGCTCGCCATTTGAGTAACTCCTCTTTTTTTTGGTTGAAAGAGACTTTAGTTGATTTGATAGGATCATGGAAATTTGAAAAGTGAGATTATTCTTTTTGGTTTTTGCTTCTTTTCTTCTTCTTTTTTTTTTTCCCTTTTTTGTTGTTGGTTTGGCTAGACTTTTGATTCATGTACAAAAGGAAGTTAATTACAGAATACGAAGGTCAAATGCTACTGCAAACAGAAAGACTGTGTGTTACACACAACAATTTTAAGGGCATTTTATTTTGTTTTTAGCTAGTCCGAGATCTTTGAGACACTGTTTTGCTTATTAATTCGTCACAAGAGAATGGTAATAAATATATATGTGGCTATGACACTTAAGGATGTAATGAGATTGCCAATGCAAATATTTATTAAGTTGTTTTGAGCTTCTGCACTAAAATCTATATCCTTGTTGTTCTGCATTTATTTACTCTTGAATCTTGATATGAAGAAATTTGTTTAACATTTTGGTGAACGGAGCTAGAGTATTATTTACGAGTTTGGAAGAACCAAATAAATCTTGCTTAGATTTTATATTTATATTGAAAAATTCATTTAATATGTATAAATTTTAGTTACGAACGCAGCAACTAAGACGTATTATGGAATAATAGCAAGTCCATAACTCATAAATTTCAAATTCTAGTTAGTGATGACCTTGTGAAGATCTAATTAATGTGGATGATAAGATTCTTATCTCATGCTTACCTTTGTTTTTCAACAGTGATTGGTATTTATTTTGGTGCCCGACTAATTTAAATAAACCTCAGTAAATTCCACTTCCGGAGTAAAATGTTTCCTACCAAAGGTTACATTTTCAAGAGTCGAACCGTAAACTTTTTTTAAAATAAAATAAAATACTACTAGTATTTACCGCCATACCATAACATTTTATGGTAAACTGTTCAATATTTTCTTATTAGTTGGCTCAACATATATAATGTTATGCTAGGAATTCGATCATCCATTTGTCCACAATAGAGTCCCTTTCTTCATGATAATCTCGTCTGTCGGATATAGAAAGAGGAATTTTAAAGAGGAGATTCAAGAAAATATAAGACTATCATGTTTGAGTTGAATTTATAACATTACATATTTTTTAATTCACCTTGGTTAACCATATATATTAAATGACATGTATTCTCTCGGTGCACGTTTGCTAACCTGCGTCGACCATGGGGAAGAGGGCATGCATGCCATCGCAGAAAGCTCTTCAAGCTCAGGCGATGTCTACACAAGGTAATGCCCTTCGAGGGAAGAAGAATAAGGCAACTATAGCTATCCAGGAAGAGATTTGAATTGGATCGGAAATCAATGAAACAGTAACTCGCCAAAAAGAGAGTGAACAGATTTCCCAAAATCAAGCTAAAAAATTATGGAACAATGTCGTGCAAGCTTCAACAAGTGCTGAGGTTCAATCCCCAACAAGTAGTGGGCGAAAATCATGGGTAGATATGGTGGATAAAGAAGAAAAGGCAGAACCAGTGAAGAAGCCATCTATTTGAGATAATTTTGACACCACTAAGGTGTCAAATGCCGGATTCAAATTGGAGTATGTTGCTCCTTCTCTGCATGGTGATTCGCCCATAATTGACATTGAATTAGAAGGTATTAGCTCTGAAATTGATTATTGGAAGACGGCAATAGTGTGTTATGTTCTAGGTGCACACCCACCTTTTGCTGTGTTACAGGGGGTATATACGAAGGATGTGGGCAAAGCATGGAATAAATAAAATTACCATGCTAAAAAATAGAATTGTTCTAGTCCGATTTGATTCTAAGGTGGGGAAAAATAATGTAATTCAGGGTGGGATCTATCACTTTGATAATAAATCCTTCATTATGAAAGCTTGGAGCTCTGAAATGGAGCTACAAGAGATGAATTGTACACAGTATCAATCTGGATCAAATTTTCTGGGCTTGATTTCAAATATTGAATCCTCACGGTTTGAGCAAGATAGGAAGTTTGGTTAAAAAACTACTAATATTTGATCAAAATACAGAGAGGAAGTCTGGATTGAACTTTTCTAGACTCTTGGTCGAGATAGTAATGAATGCTAACCTACCAGACTCCGTTACTTTCAGGAATGAAAGGGGGAATTTGGTGGACCAAAAGGTGGTGTATGATTGGAAGCCTACCTTATGAAAGTATTGTGATAAGTACGGGCATGATAAGGTCAACTGTAGAAGAAGGGCCAACACAATGTAGCACAAGAGAAGAATAGGGAAGCCACAAATGGTAAGAATGCAACTCAGCAATTACTATTGGAGAAGACAGGAAATGTGACAAATGTAAAGGAGGGGAATGTGGTAAATGCAAAGGAACCAAGGAGAATGCATGGATTACCCCTCAGAGAAATGGGTGTAACCAAGGTAAGCAACATCAGCAAGTAGGAAATCATCAACAACTGAAGGTGGTCAATCCAAACACTTTTCAGGTACTTAACAGGGAGAGTACTAACGATGTTGCTAGCAGTGTAGGTAATATGAACAATGGTGAAAAATAACCAACAAAAGAAAGTGATGTCAATGTGGATAGTTAAAAGGTTCCCAACCAAGGGAATGGTTAATTGTCTAAACTGGAATGTAAGAGGGCTTAACAGCTCAAATAAACAAAAGGAAGTCAAACTCCTTTGCAATAATGAGAGAGTGCGTTTAGTAGGATTACTAGAAGCAAAAATAAAGAGTAACAAGATTGAAATTATGGTAGGAAAAATATTTTGAGGATGGTCTTATGTCACTAATTTAGCAGCCAATTATAACGGGAGAATACGGATTACATGGAGGCCAAATTACTACATTGTAGTACTATTAGAAACAACAGCTCAGAGTATTACCTGTGATGTGCGAAACATACCTTTGAAACTGGACTTTCTTATGCCTTTTGTGTATGCATTTAACATAAGAGAGGACATGAAGGAGCTATAAAACATATTGATGAACTATAGTAAGATATGCAAATAACCATGGATAATTGCATGAGACTTCAATTCAGTTCTAAATGCAGATGATCGAGTGAGAGGAAATCCAATAATCTGGTCAGAAATTGCAGACTTCCATCATTGTGTAGATACTTGGGGGTTGATTGAAATTCCCCATGTGGGGTAGAGATATATATGGAATGACAGAAGCAGCGGTGAACAGAGGATTTTTTCAAAAATTGATTAGGTTTTCATTAACAATGAGTGGTTAGACATAATACCACTAAGTAAAGAAAATATCCTCCCTAAAAGTATAAGTGATCATAGCCAAGTAAATATCACTTTCCTGAATGAGAAGCCTAGGTTCAATAGATCATTTCAATTCTGCAATGTCTGGGCCACACGTCCTCAATTTAGAGACAAGGTAGAAGCAGGGTGGAATGTACAGATTCAAGGGTGCAACATGTTCCAAATGGTTAAAAGAATGAACCTTCTGAAAATAGAGCTAAAGGAATTAAATGCTAAGGCCTTTAGAAACATTCTTAGTGACTCAGAAATGGAAAAAAGGCTCTTAGGCAAGCCTAGGAGTTACTGCACTCTGATCCTTTGAATACAGCTTATCAAGAACTGGAGAAGGAAAGTATAATAAATTCAGGCAATCTTCTTTTATGACTGAGATGCACTTGTAACAGAAAAGCAAGGCCACATCGGTGAAACTTGGTGATGATAACACCAAGTACTTCTACTCAATGATTAAACACAAAAGACTAAAGCAGGATACCACTCAATTGAAGGATGCAGCAGGCAACTGGCATATTGACCCTGATATCATAGCCAACATCTTTGTGAAATATTACAAGGAACTATTTGGAAGTAAGAGCAATCACAAATTTAACGCATTTACTAGTATGATGAGAAATAGGCCAGTGCTGGATACCACTCGACAGCTTAAATTATTAGAGCCATACACTAAAAGGGAGGTTAAACAGGTCATATTCCACATTGATCAAAACAAAAGTCCAGGGCCTGATGGCTATGTCAGTTATTTTTTTAATGCAACGTGGGATATTGTAGGTAAAGATACTAGTGATGCCATTTTGAAATTTTTTATAATGGAAAACTTTTGAAACAGATAAACTTTACAAATATAGCACTGATACCAAATATTGCAGTACTTGAAAATGCAAGTCAATATAGGCCTATAGCTTGTTGCATTGTCCTATACAAGGGCATATCTAAGATGATTTGCAGTAGGCTTAAAGAGGAAATATTTGTAATTGTGGCTGGCAATCAGTCTGCCTTTGTACATGGGAGATCCATGGTACACAATGTTCTGATTTTTCGTAACTTATTGAGATATTATGGTAGGAAGACAACACCAAGATATCTTATAAAAATTGACCTCAGGAAAGCCTACGACATGGTAAGCGGGGAATTTATGGAGAAAGTCCTAAAGGGATATGATTTTCCTGAAAGATTTATACATACAGTGATGACTTATGTTACTTCTCTTATATTTACTATCAAAGTAAATGGGGAAGGTCATGGTTATTTTGAAGGAAGAAGAGGACTTAGGAGGGGGATCCTATGTCTCCCCTCCTATTTGTCCTTGTTATGGAATATTTGTCAGGAGTTCTAAAATGCATGTGTGCTCTTCCAGACTTTGCCTTCCATCCTATGTGCAAACAAGTAAAGCTCTCGTATTTAATATTTGCATATGATCTTATGATTTTCTACAAAGCAAATATTAGTTCTGTTAAAAGAGTTATGGAGATATTGGCTAATCTCAGTGATGTTTCTGGGCTGGTTGCTAACATGGATAAGTCAAGTATCTTTATGGCTTGGATTGATGACCTAACTAGGGATCGATTGCTAGGCATAACTGGATTTACACAGGGTACTTTTTCAATTAGATATCTTGGTTTGCCTCTATCTTCCAAGAAATGGAACAAGTTGGAATGTCAGTAATTAGTGGATAAAATCACTAATAGGATCATCATTATTTATTCAAAAAAGTTATCATATGCTGGGAGACTTCGAGTCATTCTTGCAGTCTTATTTTCCATCTATAGCTTATGGGGTATGCCTTTATCTTTCCCCAAAGTATTCTTAAAGAAGTGGATAGGAAGTGGAGGGAATATTTGTGGGGTGGTGCAGATGAGACTAAGAAAATATCACTAGTTGCATGAGAGAAAGTGTGCAGGCCAAGGAAATATGGAGGACTGAAAATCAAGAATTGTCGAAGCTGGAATATGGCTTATGTTGGTAAATTGTTATGGCAATTAGTTGAGAAAAAAGATTCATTGTGGGTGAAGTGGGTGCATGGCATTTATATGAAGACCAACACTAACATTTGGATGCATAAACCTCATCAAGACTGCAGCTGGTATTGGAAGAAGATAAATGTACTAAAAGAAGCCATGTAAGACTGGTACATACATGGCAGATACAATTTGATACCAAATGGGCAATACTCGATCACCAGCTCCTACAATGCACTGGTGTGGCAGCATGAAAGATTAAAGACTGTTGAGCTAATCTGGTCATCACTAGCTCAACCAAAATACAGGTTTGTGGTTTTGTTAGCTGTACATGGCAGATTGCTCACTAAAGCGAGAATGAGGTACCTTTATATCCAAGTAACGGATGATACATGTTGTCTCGATAATAAACAAGTTGTGGAGACTCCCTTGCACTTATTTGCAGATTGTGACTGGATAAAGAATGTGCTAGAAGGCATCCAGCAATGGAAAGGGGTCACTATAAGGAAATGAGAAGTTCATGATGTACTTGAAGGTATCAAGAGGATGCAATGGAAACATTTTCAAAAGTAACTAATTGCAGCAATCCGTACATCAGTGATATACCATGTATGGAGAGCAAGGAACTGGAAGATCTTTAGGGAACAACTGTAAATACTGAGATAGTGTTGGTGCAAATTAAAAGAGAGATTATAGATAGAATAGAAAGATTTCAGAACTCTAGGAAAGTCAAAAGTTGTGTTAGTTTAATACACAGAATACATTGTAATTAGATATTACTTGAGTTGTCGGAGGCCTGCTCTTCCAGGATGTGGAAGATGGGTGCTCTTTAGGTTTATGGTTTTGTGAGTTAATGATATTATTTATATTTTTTTACCAAAACAAAAAAAATCATATCAAAATCTTTCCTTATGTTAAAGGAATTTAATAATTTATATACGTTCAGAAGAAGAAGAAAAAACCCCTATCGTGCCACAATACATATTGTGGTAATTTTCACAAACATGTTTATAACTGTAACTTTGATTATAATTCTTTTTCAAACTTCAACCTAAATGTTGACCGAACACCTAATAAATATAGTAGGTAAAGGATAAGAGAGGATAAACATTTCTCCACCTTCAATTCTAAGATTGTACATCGGAGTTATTATGGTAGTAAAGTGGAAAACTCTTGGAGAGGAATTAATTTTAAAAAATAGTAAGTAATCTAATTCAAGGGGTGATTAGCACAAATAGGATACTTTTGTGCCAAAATTAATTTTTTTACCCCGATAAAAGAAGTCAACGCCAAAACTTTAAAGTATATTTTTACCACAAATCTGTATAAGTCATCAGAATTTTTTTTGGCCTTGTGGGTGAAAAATCTGGTGATCAACAGAATCAATGGTGCTTCAAAATTTTGGCGATCGTCAGAAGTATACTTAAAATTCTGGTGTAAGGCTATTTTTCTAAAATATTTTAACTCGATCAAAATATAAATGGTAGTTTTAAAAAGGTTCATCTAGTCAATTTCTTGCCAATTCAAGTCAATCAACCCGACCCATCACCCAATACCCGTCAAGCCAAACCCGGGCGTTAGATCCAATAACTCTGTCAACAGCAGTCCAACAATCTCAGGCGAATCTAAACTTCAAAAACTTTCGCCGGGAAATCAAGATTCAACCTCCAATTTCTCTTTTTTATAATTGCGTTGCTCCATTATTCAACAATAGAGCTAAATTTAAAATATGGACGTTACATTAGCGACTATATTGTTGGGTATTTTGCTAGCTGTGCTCATTGTGATACCTCGACTCCGCAGTAAATCTGGTTAGCTTTTATCCAATTTTAACATCTCTTTCAGTCTGTTTGGCTTTGAATCTTTATGTTCAAAATTTGATGTTTGATTATTGTCATTTGTTGTTTTATTATACAGATCAGCCTAAAAAGGTTATCTCAAATGCTCAGGACCAGGTACCTTAGTTTATAGTTATGTAAAAAAATATTTGGTTGTCTGATTTGGTCTATAATGAATTATTTTTGTTCTTCAATTTTAGGTAGTTTATGATTGATGCATTGCTCAATTTAATCACTATGGTTGTAAAATAATAGTTGTAGTGATTCTTTTTGTGTGTCAAAAAAATCGATCTTGGGTCTAACTCAACTTCAAAAACCAACTTAAGCAATGAGGATTACCCAAGATTATATAAAGGAGATTGCGACTCATATACTATCTTGGATTCTAATATCCCTGGCATGCCCAAGATGGGACATCTAAAATGTAGAGAAAGATAACGTGGACGGCCCAACATTAGGGATAAATCTAACTCTGATACCATGTTTAGAAAATGGATATTGGCTTACTCAATTTTCTAAAGCTAGGTCAAACGATAAGGATTGTCCAAGATTATATAAGAAGACTGAGACTACAGACCATACAATTAACTAATTCGGGATTCTAACATTGTGAGATGACAAAGACATAGAGACTGTTGTTAATGGTGTGACATCTCAAATTACTCCTGTTTATTTGCAAAACTGGATAAAACGCATGGATATATCACAAAAGTTGTGCGTTCCTTATGTATCAATTGTAGTACTTAGTTAACAATGTAGTTTACTCCTCATGTACTGGGTTTATCTCTATATAGATGATAAGTGATACACTGCTTGAACTGTTTTCTTTTCCCCTTTTCTTGAGATACATGTTTTATTCCCTAAACCTTGTTTGTGGCGTTGGGGAGGTGGGGTGGGGTTGAATGTGTTTAAGAAAATGGTAAAGGACGGAAAGTCCTTTGAGAACAACAAATTGGGTGGCGGTGTTTGAAGCAATTATTCATTGTTGTTTCCTGCTATCGTAGTATTTGCTAGGCAACTGCACAAAGCTTCATAACTTGCTGATCTAATAATCTTCTTTCTGTGCATATTGTTTGTGCACCAGCACTTGTATAATATCTTCATGTCTTTCAATTTTCCTTTTCTCTCTTATTCTGCTGATTCCTTTACTTTTTCTTTCTTTTGGGATGTGTTCTTTTTGAACTGAAGCCATTTAAAACATATAGCAAAGCTGAAGTTGCGCTGCATAACAAGAGGACTGACTGCTGGATCATTATCAAAGAAAAGGTTTTATTAGATATCTCTACTTGACCACATAAAGTATTACTTACGCTTGTATTAACATTAACATTAACCTTTCCTTTTAATGTTAATTTCCTAATATCTTCTCTTCTTTGCTTTTTCTGTCTTTAGGTGTATGATGTTACCTCATATGTTGAAGAACATCCAGGGGGTGATGCCATCCTAGATCATGCTGGCGATGATTCAACTGAAGGTTTCTATGGGTAAGTCTTTGTCAAATATGTTTCTACCTCATATGTTTTATGCTTGTCTTAACATATAATGCATGAAAAAAGTCAAAAGTCTTGGTTTACTTGCTCTTTTTGTTTGTCCTTAAATTTTATTTTCACGGATATAGGTGACGAAAAGTATCCTCTTAACTATATATACTTGATCCTACTCCCTTTGTGGTTCTCAAGTTCCCTCCGTTGCCTTATTTTTCAAAGTTTTATTCTTGGATTTTGTATTATCTAAGTAGTTGGATTCTATTAACCATACAAATTGCGGCCATGTTCATGTTCATGTTGCAGGCCACAACATGCTACACGAGTATTTGAAATGATTGATGACTTCTGCATCGGAGATCTGGAAAAATGATTACTTCCATGGATTGGTAGGAAAACGTTTGTCCTATTACAATTCTTGGGGCTTGCCTATTCAAAATGAGGCGTCACTTTTGTCTATGGTCACCTGTTTCCATCTTCCGATGCTCAATCTCCAGTACTGACTTTCCCTATTTAAGCTTGTACTGTGGCCTTGTATTGTTAATCAGCTTTGCATGGATTTGAAACCCAATTTTGTCATGTCCGTTGGTGCATTCATTAATTGTTATTTCCAATTTTCCATGCCCTCATATGCCTTAGTCCCCTTCAAGTTTACAAAATAGTTGTTGCAAGAAGAATCCATGCTGAGTGAGAGTTGAACTTTCTTTTGTCAAGAGTTCATTGTAATGGAGAATCCACATGGAAATGACAAAAATCATTTTTAAACTGTCGTCGTGCACTTGGAAAGATAAGTTTGCTACACTGGCTCTACTTCTCATCCCAAATTCATTAAAATATCTGCTTATAATAAGATGCAACACCTATGTCGAGTGCAGACTTGGGATATGGTCAAACCTTGATATTTGCCCCCATTTGGTACGTTTGTTGCAAATGCAATTTGGTTCAAGACTATGAACTTTGCCATAGAATAAGGTAGGGAACTTACAACCTACACACTTGTTGAGGAAACTTAGCTTGAGATAGGTTATATTCTTGTCAAAGCAAGCAAGCAAGCAAGCAATTATTAATTCATTTCGGCCACCAACGCAAGCCAAATTCATGCCCTTTCTTCTCTGGATCAATCTGAAATTCCAGTCTTCTTTTCAAGCTTGTACTAACATAATCCCCTTAAGTTTCCTATAATATTACCACTGGTAATTTAACATTCGTGAGGTGTTATTTACTGTCACAACAACTCTTCTTTGCAACAAGCAAAATAACCCAATTGGAAAGGTAACGCTTAACCAGAAAACGTGCACTGGAAATGAAAACCAACTCGTTTAGTTTTATGTATCTGAAGCATACGCAGTATACGCGACCATAAATACCAACTTCTAGTCTCTAGATCATTTAGAGAAACTTTGGCATCTTATTCAGAACATTATCAAGAAGCATAGCTTCCGTATTTTTATATGCAGAAGGTAGAATCAGAATCGAACTTGTTTCTTTGATTCAGATTGGCTTGCATATTTACAAAAATAAATATATAAATATGTCAAAGAAACATGTTAAGCTAATCTCGAGATGAACATAAAATTACAATTACAAAAACCAGCCCTAGCATGGGAGGTCTGTATGTGAAGAATGAAATGAATTTAATAGCCAAAACAATAAGACCGTACCCTTGCCGCCATCTAATTGGTCAACCACCCAAATACATCATTGGAACATGTTAAGCTAACATTGAAATGGACATCAGATTACAAATTACAAAAACCAGCCCAAGCATGGTAGGACCTGAGTGTGAAGAATGAAGTGATGAATTTAATAGCCAGAAACAATAAACCTTACACTTACAACCTATACCAATGAAGTGCCCTTAAATCAGGGATAAATAATCCAAAAAAAAATCGGCCTTGCAATTCCTTGGTCACTACCACCAAGGGAGCAAAAGAATCACATAATTTACCACTGTTAGGATCTTATCTAAACGTCATATTTCTTCGGTTGGCGCCACTGAGCTAGAGTTCTAGATAAAGAACTAATAATAGCAACCTTAGGTGTTGATCCATTCTTCCCAAGCAAATCTTTTCCTGCCAAATCTGTAATTTTAGGAACCAAATGTTTGTGTCTGTCGATCTGCAAAAAAGGGATCGATGATGGCCTCAATTATTATTATTATTATTCCATATGTTTAACCCAAATAGACCAATTCAGACACCGGAAACAGGTTTGATTTTCTCCACTAGAATATCAACATAAACATGAGATACTACTCAACAGACAATGGGAGTTAAACTGAATATCAAAAAATCAATCAATCAATGAACCATGCCTCAATCCTAGGTTAGTTGCATTCTCTAAGCTAGATAACATAAATAAGTATGCCTTAATCCCAAGAAAAGAGTGGGTCGGCTGTATGAATCTTTATTGTCCACATCGCTCCACTTAAACTCATGTCAGTCCAATATTGTAAAAAAATAAAATTAATAATAAAAATAAAAGAATAGAATAATAAAAATAAAAAGTATCAAATATAAAAACTAAAAAGTAAATATGTGAAAAGATTGAGTATCTTAACCAGGCAATAGGTGGAGTAGTCTAACATAAGATAATTTTAACATAAGATAATTTTAAACCTATCTAGATACCCTTAGGTACCTCATGTGGGGACATTATAATGTGAGACATTACATGACTCAACACCCTTCTCCACTTGTAACAGGATTTTGGAATTCACACCAATTTTTAATACATACTAGTGTGAGAATGGACTTACTAAAGATTGATTATAATACCATGTGAAAGATTCCGAGCATCTAACCTAAAACCTTAAAAGTAATGGTTGATAGTCCAACTCAAGACCTTTTAAACCCCTACAGATACCCTTATTACACCCAATATGGGATGTTATATAATTCAAGAAAAAAAAAAATTGACTAAGTGGAAGTTTCTTTTTCCTGATCCTATAAAAATAAAAAGGACTATTTCCTTTTGGCGCAATAGAAAAAAATTTCTCTTTGCTGCATCTAGCTTTTCTTTTCCTTTTCTTTCAAGTAATTAACCAGAGGGATAAAGCAAATTCCGTATCCTATACAAGCAGATGATATGAAAGAATATAATGCTTTGAAATCAGGTGTCTTAAGAAGGTGTACCTTGTATATCTTCCCATCCTTCAAATGATACCGGATACCAGACCAATTGATGGACTGAGAAAAATGAGAACGCATCGCAGACAGTGGGTATAAGAAATTATCTACCAGCATTGCAATGAATACCTGCTCGACAAAACATCAAAGTGATCAAAAGCTACAAAAAAAAGGACCATACAGGGAATTCATACCCAATCTAGATCATTTTTTAAACCACCGTGGTCCGTGATTTTTTTAAAGGTAAAAGTAAAACCACCTTGGTCCATGTTACTCCTCAATTCCAAACTAGTTGGGCTTGACTATATGAATCCTCTTTTTTTTCAATATATAAAAATCAAATAAATATCTTAAGAAAAACATTTTAACTTCTCATGGTTGTCTGATTCATGTGAAAATGCATCCACTTTTTAATCTTATAATTGTTTGCAAGAATACGGTCAGCACAAATGTTGTAGTCAAAGAAGATCAGACCATAAAAAGAAAAGCTGGAAGAGGAAATGAACTGTTCAGCCTGTGGGCAAAGTCATAATGGACTTACAAGGCACCAGTTATAAGAAGCAAGTGATAGTTGAGGTGCCTCGGGAGACAACATATTGCACAAATGAACTTCAATTCTTGTCAAATTCCACATGGAAAGGAGTTCAATCAGGGTGCATATGGCAAGGCATCCAGCAAGTAACAACCCTAACAAAGTACAAAAAACATATGCAACTTAAAAGAGGATGAAATATGCAACCCAATAAGCAATAGCTAGAAAACATGTGACAAGTTCCCAAAAACAAAACTTACTGTAGCATAATCAGATTTTTCAAGAAAAATTAAGAGACATTTAACATTTCAAGAAGACCGCACAAATCCAGAAAATGAAAGTAGCAGAAATGAGTATGTTGAGGTGGATGTGCGGGCACACGAGAATGGATAACATTAGGAATGACGATATACGGGAGAAGGGGGCCTGGCTCCCATTGATGACAAGATGCGGAAAGCGAGACTCAAATGGTTCGGGCATGTACAGAGGAGAAGCCCAGATGCACCAGTGAGGAGATGTGAGCGGCTGGCTCTGGAAGGCCTGAGAAGAGGTAGGGGGCCTAAGAAGTATTGGAGAGAGGTGATCAGGCAGCACATGGTGCGACTTCAGATTTGGACATGGCCCTTGATAGGAAGTTGTGGAGGTCGAGTACTAAGTTTGTAGGTAGGGTCATAACTATGTGAGGCTAGTCTGATAGTATTTTTATCATAGACTGCTAGTGGTTAATGTTATGTTCTCACTACTCTTTCATTTTATAGTGTCGGGCCTATTTACAAGTTAACGCTATTGTTTTCATCTATTTTCTGGCTTTTATGTTGTTGTTATTGTTCCCTTTGGTTTCTGTTGATGGTAACTAATATATTGTCTCTTCTCGTTTTCTTGAGAAGAGGGTCTTTCAGAAACAGCCTCTCTATCCCCTCGGGGTAGGGGTAAGGTTTGCGTACACACTGGGTCGTTGTTTTTGTTAACATTTCAAGAAGTATCACCAACCCCAAAAAAGATCTTGCAATTCCCAACTACTTGGAATTGCACAATGCCTAGATTCAGAATCAATATCAGCATGACAATAAAAAACAATGCACATGACAAGGTTTCCAGCAAGAAACAGTTCTCCAGAAAAAACATGTGTTATCTAAACGGCTAGCATAAAGCATTCTACGTGTACTCACACAACCATAGTGTGCTCACCATTACATGTCAAGACTGTATCATCAGGAGAGTATCCTTTAAAGTAATATCTCAGTGCTGCTGCCACATGAATCCCAGCCATGAAGTATGGAGTTACAAAACCCCAAGACAGATAGCAGTGGGTTGTAAATAAAGCCCGATTCATGATCCAGTTAACCTTTGTTGTATATGACTCCAGTACAAACGTTTGCTTCCTCAAATAATTCCAGTACCTACACATAACCACAAGAAAGTATAAGGTGAGCCAACAACAATCAGTTATCATAATTTATCTCAATATTAAATCAAAGAGTTTGATCTATTTTTCACAGACCTAGGGAAGGTAAGATCGCTTGCAAGAGGATGTGGAAAGACTGCAACTGGTGGTGATGTAATAAGCCTCTTGTGTTCCTCTAGAAAAAATAACAAAAACATAATATTAAGAACCTAAAGCTTCCACGCCAAAAGCAAGATTTTGCAAAGAACAAAGTAAGTAAAGTACTATGTCTCACAATTAGTCCCCAGAACATCCTAAAGCTAAATAAGAGGTATCAAAGTACAGTGATAAGTCGCTAAGAGGGTCATTATCGCATATATCCTGGAGAGATATATAATCACCCAAAATACCATATCAAAACAATTACTGCAACAAAAAATTCATACAACTACTTAAATTATGCATGTCCCCAGAAATTTCTTCCACTGTCAAGTATATCACTACATAAAGAGGAGAAATACAAAAGTTCAGAGGAGAAGAGGAGATCTTTGCATGTTTGTGGGTGAAGAGACGCATAGTATGGTCAATTCGTAAAAAGTAGATAGTTGCAGAATAAGACAAAAACTAGAAACTCTGTATCCTTGGAATTTGGCTCTCCCAACTACACCAAAGGGGGTTACACACCAGCTGCATTCCCACTCTTGTGCAGTAACATTTAGGGGTGAACAACTGGAGGTAAACTTTACCAGCTATAGCTGCTAGAGTCATGTCATCTGAGTAGCCACCATCTCGAAGCGCTGACACTACACCATGGCGGTTGGTTCGAAAATCGTCTGCATGCATCTGGAATTAAAAAGGTACAGAATATTTTGTAACGAGATGCAATATATAAGTAACAAGCTTGACAAGTAGGGAACATTGCTATACTCATGAAACATGGAACATATTCAAAGGTAACAACTAACCATCATGCATCCTCCCCAGAGGAAGAATGTTTTTCCACCAGTAGCAAATCCCATGGAACATGGCTGTAAATAAATGACAATGAACCAATACGAAACAGAGTCAGCAAAGTGTTAAACAAAGTTAATATAGGACCTTTATAAAGCAAATGGATTTACACTAAAGACACACCAAGGACACACAGACACATCAGCCGGGGACACATCACCCGAAATCTTATAGGAAGCTCAAAAATTGTTGGAGTTAAAGGAGAAGATTCAAGTCAACCAGGAATCAGCATTTAAGAGCTGGAGTGCATTCCCTTTCCCATGTAAGATATAAAAACAAAACCAAAAAATGCCTCACAAAAAGTACCAATTCAGTGTGCAGTTAAAACAGGGGATCTAGTGCGTCCCTCACTCCCTCTGACTTCAATTTACATTATTATAAGAAGAGTGCAAATTACATAATTTAAAGCAATCATGGAAAATTTGTGTAAGCAATAAAGTTTTAAATATAGCTTTATTTACGATGAAAGAATATTATCGAAAAATGAAAACTTCAACCAAAATGTCAAATTAAAAATCAATAGCAGAACGAACAAAGTACGAGTCAACACCTTTCAATTAGTGAAAACAAATGACTATGACCAATATTTGATAGGCAAGCTTACTCAAAAATCTCCCGCCATATTGCAGAGATGACGCATTGGAAGTAGAGATATGGGCATAAATGACATACCATGTGATATTCATAAATGCAGTAACTTCCCAAAGTTCCAGATGGTAAATCGAGAGGATATCCTGTTTGAATAAAGATCTGGCAAGCATACAGACAAAATATTACATTTCTCCAGTGAGCTGGCATACTGTGCCAAAGCATAAAGTTGCTTCAGGATTTAGAAGATATTACCGCTGAATTCTTTTCCATTTCAGTAGTAAGGGCTCCAATTGATCCAGGGTGCAATCTAACATCATCATCAAGGAATAAGACATACTTGGTGTCTTTATGCATTTTCTCCACCCCAACCTACAAAAAGCACCATTATTCAGGTAAGGAACACCAGCGAAGCATAGTTCATAAAATAAACTATTTACAGCGACCATCTAAATAATGCATTTCGATTAACAGATGCCACATTCATTCCAGTCTAATCCCTCTTCTTCAAAATCCTTACACCCATCAGTTACATCGAGTGGGTTATATAAGCTCAAACAAGATCTGACTGCAATCTGACTCTTCTAAGGGACAATGGTTCAAATTGGTTTGTCCCCAAACAAAGAACTGAAGAAGCGTAATTTGGAAACTGGAGATGAAGGGGGGGGGATCAGAGAGAAATAGGATGGATTTCATGTGGGTAGATGACTTCTTTCTTTACTTTAGAAGTCTAGAGACAGTTGAAATAGAAAGAGAAATTCATGTACTCGCTTTGTGACCTTCCCTTGCATCAGTCTGTTATGCCTACCATTAAATGCTTTCAATTTTTCAAGAGTTTTCATTCACAGTAAAAAGCATATGAAATTTAAGAGAAATTTGGAATTATTTAAGCTGAAATTCAAGGAAATTCTCTTAATGATAATTTTACAGTATCCTCTCTTACTAACTCATGCACCAACAAGAAAAGCACAACATTAAACTCTGATAATACAAATTGCTCCATCTAGGAAAAGTAAAGAATGGTAAATCCTGTAACCATGCAATTCTAAAAGAGATAGGCCTTGGTTTCTCTCATCAACATAAAGAAGACGGACTAAAAAAAGGAATCATGATACATACCAATTGATTGTGAATCTTCTGACTACAAGTTGTTGACAGGCCGGCTACAATAACTTTAGCATCAACATCCTGTGTGCAGAACACAAAACAAATGAAGAGTTTAAGAAGTGCGACACATACATGCAATGGGAGCATGAATAGGCACCCAGAATGATAAAAATTCTAACTACATGACATAGAAAATGCCATATCAAGGATATAATTGAGGTAACTACTTTCATCCTTCAAATAATAGTGAACATCTTTCTTTTTGGGTAAGGCATAAGATTTGTTAAACATCCCACATTGATGGAGGAAATGGCTTGTTAAGCCCAAGGTTCACTTTCTTCACATGGTATTGGAGCCAACCCTGTTCTTATTTTTGGTTTACCCGATATGGAGTCTCATGTTATGTTGTCCTCCCTACAGATATCCAGTCCTGGGCATGGGGGGTTAAGTTCCCAAGTTGGTGGAGGAAATGGGTTGTTATCTCCTTATATGATCTTGGGCAATCCTCACCTCTAGGGAGATTTTATAAAATATGCCTCGCTTAGGCAGTGTTATCGTGCATGTATAGGCATGTATTAGCATCCAATGTTTAAGATAAAATTACAAAAGCTCACACTTTAATTTCACTTTGTGCCTTTCTTTTTTCTTTTTAATAATTTGCTTTTGTGCTCTTTTGTATGCCTTTTTCACAAATCTTAAACTTTATTTGCAAACATAAAAATTCTTTCATGCCTCTATTTTTTCCATTTCCAAATTTCTTAAATGTGACTATTAAACAGATTTTTCAGAAAGGTTAAGGGAAATAAAGATAAGAGAAGGGAAAGAAGTGAGTACTGATGATAGAACCAATGATGATGCAATGCAAATCAAAAGGCAAACATTAAACTAATAACTAATACTAACTCTTCAATTTAGAGATTCCCTTTTGCTCAACGTAGAAAACAAATACCATGAGAAGTGTGCAATAAAATGATAAAAGCAGATACCAACTTTTGAATGCAAAAGAAGGCCTAATACCACACCTTAAAATCTGCTAGCAATCGCTTCACAGCATGATAAGCAGGATCAGCGGTACTTTCAACCACAAAAAGGAACTCCAAAGGACCACCATAAAGAGAAGTGATCTGAGCCATTCACAAAGGGACATAAGCAGACCAAGCAGACTATAAATTATCTGGACTAAGTGTGAAAAAATGGTGCACGTAATTCAAAGTTTTTGTCATAGATCCAAACAACATGAATATGAATTAGATACAAAACGGAGAGCTAAAAGACACGACACTTTTTTTGATGAAGTATAAAATTTTCATTAAGAAAGGCAAAACATGTACACATACAAGAAGTATACCAAAAAGTAGGAACGCCTCACTATAAAGACTAAATAACAAAACTATTAACATGTGACTATCCATTATGCTGTAATGCGGGCTTCTCAGAAGCAACAAGTAAGGTATTAGGCAGCAACCTGAGAATATTTTCAAGCAGTAAAAAGGCCATAAAGAAATTGTAGCATAAACAGAAGTCAAGTAACTCAGCTTAATTGAAAACTCAAAGACTCCCAGCCAAAAGGTTTCTTATCGTTTACCTGACTTCTCCAATTGTGTAGATTGTGCTCTCCAAACCCTTTTAAAGGCATTACAACTGAGACTGGGGGCAAGTTGACCTGATTTGAATGCTCAAGGTCATTGATATCCTTTGTAAGGAACGCAAAACTATTGCCACATCTCATACTATCCTTCATGCGTCGAATCTCCCTGCCCCTGCAAAAAGAAACCAAAGCTGCATGAAAATCACTAATTTCAGAATCCATTCATTACCTACGCCAATTATAACTTATCAGCAAGAAAAGTGTGCACCATAAACACTCTAAATAGATTATAAGATCTCATACCTTACATAAGCAGCTAAAGCCCATCCAAGAGCCAGTATTAAGCAGATTAAACATCCCTGCAGATATAAGGTCGCATAAAATGCCAAAAAAAAATTTTAAAAAAATAGATAAAGAAAAGAGACATGAAAGTACAAAAGTGTGAGTAATATAGTTATCTTAATTTGCCAATTACGGATCAAATGATTACATCACACAATGAGAGAACACTGAGCAGTTTAGCAGATGAAAGAGATTTATTTATGTTAAACATATCACCAAACAGTGATTAGCTGAGAATCCATTAAAAGTAAAAATATATAAAAAAAATAAAAATAAAAAGTTGAGAACCCATTAACAGACAACTGCAACTTTATACATATGTTTTGTTTGTCTTCAGGCACATCAAACCTTTTTATTCTCATCCAAACAAAGTGATATAGAAGGCAACCTTAAAATAGATAGCTTATTTTATAGTAACCTTCAATAGATTGCTTTCATGCACTTTACAGTATAAGCCACCATGACTTGACATAATTTAAACCGTTTCACTCAACAATCTGCACCCTAATAATTTCCCTTTTCCATTTGTTAAATTTCACACTGTAATAATTGTCTCCTGCAGTATGTTACTATAGGTATCTGCTTTCTTGGTTTATCCATGTATCAGTCCTATTAAATTGAGCTATAAACACGAATGAGCTATTTTTTCAAATTCTTTCATTATTTTTTCACTAATCTGTGCAAAATGAATTTTTTTAAAAGCAACTTGTTGCGGTCATTCATAGAAAGGGCTTTAACAAAACTGCCTAGCACCAATGCAGACTTTCAGAATAGAAGGGAAAGGAATTTAACAAAAAAATGATTAGAGAAATTGTATCTACTGCTATGGATTGGATAAGAAAAAAAGAGCGACGGCTCCGTCGAGCATCGACTAACATCCTTAGTCTGTCAAAAGTATAAGTTTACAATGATTAGAGACTCCATTAGCTACAAATATTGAACCCCTTAGCCAATTAGGGCTTGAATAAATTCCACTAAACTCAAAATTTACTGGTTTTAAATCACCATCACCGGCATCACACCATGAAACACTTGAAGCGGCCAGAATGGAGCTTTAGTGGCCATCACTTTAAAATAAATGGAGTATTCCACATGAATTTCATACTTGAAGCTTACAGATAGAGAGTGCATATAAATTGGAAATTCACTTTGTCAACAAGTCACTAATTCTAGAAAGAGCACTTTCAGGAATTAAGCCATGTAATGTCCTACACCTACTAATCCACTAGTCTAAAATGCCTGACTGATTTACGGACACAAGATGGTTCTGCCTTCTACATCATATAAAAAATCAAGTACTCTTTTTATCTTGGCAAAACTCCATGAACATAGATAAATCCAAGAATAGACAAGAATATGCTTGTGGCCTCTCAATAATTCTGATGGCTTACTTTACCCTTCAAAAAATGATGAAAAGAGAGGGATAAAGGAAAACTAAACTTACACATGTAGCAGTGTGCCCGGTCAAAAGTTAAGAAATAAACCTTAAAGGTGCTGATTTTGCTTTTTCAATCCAAATTCAAGTGTTTTCTCGCATAGTCAAGGGGAGCCTATGTGTGGAATTAGATAATGAGATAACTAATTTGTGCAGCACATAAATGACAATGAGCTTATCACCTTTTGGCTACACCCAAAATGCTTATAAGCCAAAAGCACTTTTAGTTTGACAAAAAATTTTAATGTTAACCTTGATAAATATTGTAATTCTCAAAGTACCTTTTCCAAAGGAATCTCCTAGCTTTCTCTCCATTCCATATTTGTTGTTCATCTTTTTCCTTAATAAGATACTTTGTATTTTAGTCAATCAACCAAAAGAATAGCTTATGGGCACTATTTTACCAAATACATCAAATGCTTATTATCAGTTTCAGCACTACTATCCAAACAAATAGTGTTTATTTCTAAAATCAGTTCAGCACTTAAAAGTGCTTATCAGCTATTTACCATTAGCTAACCCAAACGGGCTCTACAGTGCATATTATCCCGTCCACCTCTGAAGCTTTACGGATCCTGCTAACGCGAACTAGAAATTTTCAAAGTTTACATGTGAAAAATTTCAATGGCTCTCAATTCTGAAGTCTAAACACAGACATAAGAAGGAAAACTAATTTTAAAAAAAAAGATAGAAAAAAGAACTTCCAAACTGAACACGAATTGAAAATTCAAACTTTTGTAATTTTAGCCTTTTTCCTCAGCATCATATTAGCAACCGAAGTCTTCATCAAAAAAAATATATAATGAATCTTAAGGCACGTAAATTATGAAATAAAATCAAAATTTTAGTCTAATCCTTATATCTAAACCGTGCCTAATCCAAAACACATTCGATAAGCAATTTATTTCTCAATTTTCGAACAAAAATAAAACAGCTAATTAATCTAAAACGCAAAAAGGAGCAGCGAATAAAACTAGCAGCTAATTTAATAAAACGTAAAACGAAACAGCGAAAAACAATAAATACCTGGATCTGAATGAAAATCGCGAGGGGACTACACAATGCTCTGCTAGCAGAGAATAAAAACTCATCGAACGAATCAAGCGGCAACATTTTTATTTTTCTTTTTTCAAAAATGTATGAGATATATAAATATATGTGTGTGCGTGTGTGTTTGTTGCCTGTTTAAAATGGCGCGTGAGAAGTGAAATGTGCTAGGGCAAAACAATGCAATGCAATGCCCTAGATCTGAGAATAGAAATTTTGTATATTTCAGTAGTGTTCTCTCAGATCAACCACCATTGAAGGGGAAGAAGAGAGAGAAACACTACGAGAATGAAGAAAGAGAGAGAGAATGAGGGGAGAAATGAAAGGAGTAGGAGAGATTGTGAGAGACCGCGTAATTTTATATTTCGAAGGGGGGAAATAGGATTAGAGAGGAATATGCCTCCTTTGTCCTTATTTTATCATTACTTGAGGTAGACATATTGTTTCTGATAGATTCACGGTTTCTTTCCTCCAAGAAATTCTCATTTTATTCTTCGTGTGACTCGAATTTACAACTTTTGATTAGAAACAGAGTGTGTTCATCACTATAGCAACTCACTCTTGTCAATGCTAGTGATAGAAAAAACAAATATCGAATTTTGTAATTTGAATGATTTAATGAATTTTCGTAATACAAAGTTGTGAAGGTTCTAACGAAACGGAGTCTAGAACTTTTATTATTCCAAAAAGTAAAAGAACCGTATAAATTGAAATAAGTAGATCGAGAATTTTTGAGTCGCGAGTTTGTCAGAAACATCTTTACATTCACAAGATAGGAATAAAATGTATATACACATTATCTTTCTTACACTACATTTAAGAGATTACACTAAATTTATTGTTATTGTTGTTGCTGATACATTTTATATAAGTTTTATTTGCAAGCCTAGGAAAGTTTTTGCTCTGACCTTTATCTCGACGAGCATTATATTATGCTCTCTATGGGGTCGTTTGGTTGGGAAAATATTATTATATGATTAATTATTTTGAAATTAGTTATCCCGAAATTAGTTATTTCATCATCTGATAGTGATTAAAAAAAATACTACAATCATGAGAGAACTCATCGCGAGATTAGTTATATCACGATTTTATCTCAATCAAACCTGAGATAAATTTATCTTATATTTAATATTTGAATTAATTATTCTTTATCCCTTGTACCAAAATATTATATATATATATATATATATATATATGGGGTTCTCGAGTAAGTTGCTCATTATTGTGTTGGCCAAACTCAACAAAAGTATTTGGTGAAGGGCAATATTTTGATGGAGAGAAAGTTTAGTTGACAAACTAATAATTGGAGATATTTAAGTGTTTTTTCATGACATGATGCATGTGGATTGAGTCATTTTCATCCTCTAATGGTGCACTGTGACTTTGAATTTTAAATTTATTGTTAGAGCAAAGATTTAAAGCCCATGAGTTGTGAAATTATTACAAAACTCTTAATTCGTCTTAATTATAAGGTTTGCAATAAAATACTTATATATATTTAATAAATATTATAATATAAATATGACGTTTAAACAAATGTAACTGTGTTTGACTGAACTCGTACCTAATAGGCTAATAGGCTTATTGTGACATGTCTTTTTAAAAGTTGAAAATTATGCTTATTATAATATAAAATTATATGAGTCGAATAATTCTTGAAATTGCATCAAATTAATTAGTAGAATCATACAAGATACAAGAAAAAAGTGTTTGTACTTAAAAATACTTTTTTTGGACAGGGAGGAGTTGTACCGTTGGTGGTTATATGCAGGGATCCTCTCCAATGGGAATTAGGCGCGTGTGAATTTGCACGTGGTAAGGTGCTTGAAGTGTCCTTTTCACACGAAATTATGATTAAATCAATATTCTATTCATGTGAAACACGTAGTTCCAAGTAGTATATGACCCCACCCCCCACCCCCCACC
>AWOL01S0054658.1:46097-68604 GCA_000715115.1 Nicotiana otophora | reverse complement strand
CCCCCCACCCCCCCAAAAAACCAAAACCATTTTATCCATTTTTATTTCTTCTTCGATTTTCAAGATTTGGTCTTAATTTAGTCAAGTCTATAAGGAATCTCCAATATTTTGAAAACCATTTTCCAGGATCTTAATTTAATAAAATTTATAAACCAAACCTTAATTTGAAAACTAATAATGTCATTATCGTAATTAGTTTGCACGCATCAAATTAAAGCATGAATATTAAAGCACATATTTAAATTATGAAGCTAATATTGATATCATTTGTATAATGGTTGAAATTTATCTATCCTTAACTAGTTATAGGTCTTGAGTCTAAGCACGAAAAATTAATAGTTTCTTGGTAGGGATCATTTTACTTCCTTTAGTCGGACTATCGAACACGAATTCAGATTAGTCAACTCGAAAGTGAAAGAGATCGTTTTCTACCATTTATTCATCTTATTTTAGAAAAATTTAAATTTTGCATTTCTCACTACAATTCTTGCATTTATAATATGTCATTGCAAAGGAACTTCAAGGTTTGTTTGGATTGGAGTAAATGAGCTAGCTTTTCTGCTTTTACCGTAAAATCAGTTTTTCCTATAAGGTAAGTAAATAAACTTTTATTTCAGGAACAGTTTATATCCTCAAAAAGAAGGACACGCGTTAAAGGTACAATCTTTGGTAACAAAAAGAAGTAATTATAACAGCTTGAATACAAAAGGAAAGTGGTGGATCATGAAAATTGGAAAGTACAATATCCAACCAAAAACATGGGGAAAATGTCTCCTTCCATTTTTATGTGCTTATTCTACACGTCCATATTTAGACCATCAGAAGTTTTATAGTTTGAGTTTTCGTATAACTTGTGAGTTGTGACAAAAATTTTGAATTAAAAGAGAAAGTTTAATATTTAACGCTGATTGAAAGAAATTTTACAATGTTAAATTATCTTAAAACAATTATAGATAACTGTTCAAGTATAGATAACAAATATGTGAGAAAAATATTTGAATCAAATTATTATGATTTGAATTTTGGAGATGTAATAAAGTTACAAATTTAGAAATACACCAAACCGTAGGGTGTGGTTGAAAAAATAGTTTTCTTTGTCGCAAAAATATCTTTTACTCTTTTTGCAAATTTCGTTTACAAAGTAATTTTTTTTTTAAATCCCTTTTTATTCACAAAACAAATGAAGTGTAAGCACGGCTATGAATGTAGATTCTCCGGTAGCAGAATCTATAATAATATTAACAATAAAGTAAAAGAATAATGTTATAGAATGAGAGCTGATTTTAGCTTTTGTGTATAGAATGTTTCGTGTCGTCCAATGGATACTAATTCTCTTATTTATATCTCTATTTAGGGAGATAATATTCTATATAACTGTTACTAATAGAAATTAAGAGTCCACCAAACTCTATAGAAAACCTGGTTCTCTATCAGTTCCCACAGAACACACATGCGACGGTAAGTAAATAACACAACAATATTTTACGTGAAAAACTCTCAGCTCACGGGATTAAAAACCACGACCAAACCTTATTGGATTTCAACTTCACTACTAAGCAAACTTTAGATTACAACCCATTGTAACATAGGAATTAACCTCTTAATCCCTCACTAACTTGTAACAACTCTATTACAAGCCACTTTGTAATAACTCTATTACAAAGACTTACAATTCGACTAACTCTAGCCAAGACACTAAACCAAGCAGTGGTTTAAATCTGTCCTACAAAGACACTTCTTGAAAGTAGTGTAGGATTACAAATGAAGAACAAATAACAGAGACTCAACAAACCTAAGGACTTAAGATATCTTCAATCTTTGGATTTGGTCCTTGAGGTTGCAACAACTTTATTCTTGAGAGGGGTGGTGGCTAGCACTTGAGAGAGAAAATCAATTTTTTGATTAGCAAGTATTGGAGCAGTGAAATCCCTTGCCTCATGTTGATAATATATGTGTGTGAGGTCCTTATGATGATGTAAGCAAATATCTAGTATAAGGCATGCTCCATAAAGTGACTGATGCACTGTTGCGTGTGCAGTGCAACAGTGCAACGACTTTAACAACTGTAAGGAGTTGACATGTACTGTGACCGGAGGAACTGATCTCTATTTGTTCCCTCTATAGTTCCCTTTGTTGTTCCATTAGCTGATTTCATTGAGAGTTGAATCAGATATTTGACTAGTTACTCTGAACGAAAAGGAACTAATTGTTTCAGGTTCCTTATCTGGTTCTCTCATGAAGTTTGTCAAATCATCAAAACAAAAGACACATAACTTATCAGTTTCTCCCTTTTTGATGATGACAATCTTAAGGTTGATATTTCCCATGAGAACCAGATCTGCACATTGTTCCCTTTACGAATCAGCCATATTCCCTCTCGGAAGCTGTTTCCTCCCTTTCAATTTTCAAGTAACATATTTGTTGTTAGTCGATACAATGTAACAACTTTTACAACTGAAGAGTTGATTGTTCGACGACCAAGGGAACTGATCACATCTGGTCCCTATCTGGTTTCTCGAGAGCGTTTGGAAAATCATCAAAACACGAGATAGTATAACTAATCAATTTCCCCCTTTTTAATGTAGACAAACTTAGAATTGATATTCTTCCTCGGAAAACCATATCTCACATATTGTTCCCCCTGCAAAATAGTCATACGTCCCTTGAGAACCTTTCCCTATCTGGTTCTCATATGAAGTTTGTTAAATCATCAAAACATAAAGGCACGTAACTTATCAATTTCCCTATTTTTGATGATGACAAACTTAGAATTGAAGTTCCCCATATTCCCCTAGAGACCCCTTGAGAACATGTTTATCCCTTTCAATTTTCTTACCCCTTTTGGCATCATAAAAAAGAATTAGCCGAGTAAATGCAAAAATAAGTATAACAAAGTTAACTCATGCCACTTGTGTGCACACAACATAGCTAAAAAACAGAACCCAAGAGTATAACATTCATTAATAGACGACGATGCTCATTAAGTTAGGAAAATAATATTGGAGCGGTACCATAATTACAAACATACACAAGTCAAACAAAACTAGAGTACCACAGTCAAAAGGGAGGGACACAAAAAAAGGACACGATAAGATTAAACAATAGTTGGCAAATGGGTAAGATAGGGGATACTGGATGGAGAACGGAAGGACTAGGAAGCAAGGGCTTTGAGGAGGCTGCCAATGCAAGCATTAACAACCCTTTGATCGTTGATTAGCTGCTCATTCAGGTTCTCCACTTGGTTCCTCAACTCCACATTTTTAGCTTTTAGGCAGGCAACTTCTCCTTTATGAGCATCGTTAGAACCAGGTTCCTTGCTGTACTGATTGAGCTTCGCTTTCCACCGCCTAATTTCCTTATTTGCGGCATTTTGGGCATCAATAAGCTGAGAGATTGTGAAATCGCTGCCGATTCCCCCTTTTTGTCAACATACTCGTATTCCTCTAAGGTATTCATTGAGAACATTTGTTTACAAGTTCCCGCAACTTCTCTCCCCAAGGGGACCTCAAATTGTGCAAAGACTTTGTGAGTAGAAACCCATATGGCAACCCATGATTTTTATCCTTGAAGTCTACCACTTTCTTTATATGTTCAACCAAAATCCCAGGCAGATTGATGAGAGTGTAGCCGTCCAGTGCCTCCAAAAGAACCAGTTCCGCTATAGAGGCAATGTATCGCCTTTTGGCTCTTGGTAGCAAGACCTTATTTACCAACTCGAACAAGAGTTGGTATTCTTGAACAGTGCATTCTTGTGCACTCCTTCCCCTTGTTAAACATCTTGAAGTTTGAGAAAAAACTTCCTAAAACTCGGGGAGCAGGTTCCCTCCATAGTTGAGATCCCTTCAGTAGGCACCCTAAGAATATCCGCGAGAATAACCTCATCAATCACAAATTCTACCCCATTGATCTTCAAATAGATGGTGTCATCTTCCACTATGAACAAATCAACATAGAAACTGCGAACTTCCTCCTCATAGACCTTTGGACTCTGAACAGTAAAGTGATGAGTCCACTTTTAGAAGTCACAGATTTCAACCAACTGCCTCATTAGAATGTCAGTGTCAAAAATTCTACCCCACATAACTTTCTGCTTTTTCAATTTTGCTTTCCTTTCAAGCTCAGACATATCGACTCTAGCCCTCTTTGAGGAACCAGGTTCCTCACAGCTACTTAGTCTCTTTCTGAGTGGCCTTTTCTTCTCAATATGTTTCTTCTTTTCAACAGACTTTTCCTTTTCAACTCCTTCGTCACCACTAACCCCAGCAACTTTTTCAGATAGGATATCCTTACTATCGTCAAACTCTCCCACAAACATAGACTTCATCTCAGAGTACACAACCTCTAAAGGGCTGTATCAAGGTGAGGAGAAGATGAAGGGTCAGTACTACCCAAGGGATATCTAGTAGAGTATGGAGTTTCATCCCATATAGGAGCTGAGAACTCCTATTGGGAAGAAGGACCATGTCCCCCCATAGGCTCCCTTGTAGTACTGACCGGTGCTTGGTCACTTTGAGACACCTTGTCCCTATTTTCTTGTTCTTCCCTCGAGTCCCAGTACCCACATCACCAGACAAAGAATCCCCAACTAGACATTCCATAGCAACAACAGTCAAAACATTTTCACCTATCTTACCCAAAATAATTTCAACGATGCAGTATCAGTAAACGAGGATGAAACATTACCTAATGTTGAAGAAATATTCAGATCAAAACCATGAGCATATTGAGTTTCAGAAACACCAGACACAGCACACCATCCACCATATCAGGAATTGACACTCTTATCTAGATGGTTGTGCTTCGAGATACAGAGACACAACAAGGATGTCTTTAGTAGCTTTGGGAGACTTATATTGTGGTGAAGACATGGTTGATTCTGAGAGAGAAAGCAGAAAAAGATGGTTTGGGGTATTTAGAGGGAAAAAAGGGATCGGTTATAATAAGGTGTGAGAAAAAAGAATGGATAGTCGGGTCAGTTTAAAAGGTATAAGAAGAAGCGGAGTCAACTAATGGAGTGGCACACTAGCAGTTCAAAATGCATATGAGTGTAATAGAAACTACTAACCTAAATCATGGGAACATCATCCTTTCAAAAATTTACAATGTCATTAGCCACATATTTATCCTGTAGTTGTCATGTGTGTTTACCTGTAACAGTATAGAATTGAGTTAGAAGTTGTCAGAAAACACTTATTAGCAATTTACCTTACCATCATTTCATAACCAATCATCGAGGGACCATGTTCTCTGCCATATTAAAGGCACTTGTATTGTCACATAGCAATTGCACACAATTAGAGAATATACCAAAGTCTTCCAATCGTTGCTTGATCCACAACAGTTAGGCACAATAGGAGGCAGTTGCCACATATTAAGTTTTTGCAGTAGAGAGGGCCATAGAATTTTGTTTCTTTGTACCCCATAAAATTAAGCAAGACCCCAAAAAGTATGCCATGCTAGATGTGCTCTTTATATCCACCATATAACCAGCATAATCAATATCAGTATACCCAACCAAGTCAAAATTATTTCCTGAGGGATAATAGAGGATCAGGTCCTGCGTTCCTTTGAGTTACCTTAGAATTCTTTTGACAACTTTCAAATGAGATTCTTTAGGACTTGATTGTAATCTTGCACACAACCCAACACTAAACACAATGTCGGGTCTGTTGGTTGTTAGGTACAAGAGGCACCCAATGATACGCCGATACATAGTTTCAATTACATGGAATTACTTTCGTCCATGTCTAGACGAGTGGCAGTAGCAATGAGAGTATCAATGATCTTTGTACTTTCCATCTCAAACCTTTTTAGAGGCTCCTTAATGTATTTCTCATCACTTACCATCGTTCCCTTATAGGTTTGCTTCACTTGTAGCTCTATGAAGAAGTCCAGTTCCCTCATCATACTCATCTCAAACTCACTTCCCATAATCTTTGCAAACACCTCACATAGAGAATCATCTGTTGTACCAAACATATGTCAACAACATAGATATGCACAATCAGTAAGTTCCTCCCCCGTTACTTCAAAAATAGGATGTTGTCGATTTTTTCTCTTGTAAAGTCATTTTAAATGTCACGACCTAAAATCCACGTGACCGGCACCCGACACATTACCCGGCCCGAGCGAACCAAACCATGTGATGCACCCAAATCATATGCATGAAAACTAATTTAACTGCGGAAGCTCCTTAAAAATCATATACATTTTCAAGTTAAATGATAAAATATTTTCCAATTCAAAATCACACATGATGTCTTTCATGATAATAACAATGAGACTAAGTAAAATAAATATACTTTCATGTATGTCGTGTACAACTCCGTTATTTTACAACCTTTCACAACTATCTATGGAACCTTTATACCAAAGAATAGAACCAACGGTTGGAGTAGTTCCAACAAAAAAATAAGTAAGAGCATGATAGCTACTACGAAATAAAAGTGGTGCTTCAAAATAACTCGGAAAGAGAGTCATACTGGCCTGACCACATGCCACATATCATATATCATCCTGAAACATATAAAGTAAGCAGGGCCCTGGGGGGGTGGAGGGGGGCTAAGGGTTGAGTACATCACAGCGGTACTCAATAA
Source organism: Nicotiana otophora (assembly GCA_000715115.1). Lineage (NCBI taxonomy): Eukaryota > Viridiplantae > Streptophyta > Magnoliopsida > Solanales > Solanaceae > Nicotiana > Nicotiana otophora. Next base: position 62,008 of record AWOL01S0054658.1, on the reverse strand, counting down.
GTATCATAGACGTTCTTTACTTAAGTTCTTGGGACAAACTTTATAAAAATAATGCATAAATATTTAATATAAAACGATAAGAAATTTTATCAATTCGCGACCCTTGATATTTTAAATAACAACCAAGTGAGATATAACCCATAATATAAACTTTTAAAATATTTACATCTATCCAAAATTTTGGATAAATAGTGCAAAATCATTCCATTTGCTTTAAGTCATCGAAATCACTTTCGGCTCCTTAGGAATAAACATAAGGAAATCATCCTTACCTTTTACTGGGAGTACTATACCATCACCGACACAAGAAGGTCAACTATGTTATGTACCTAGCGACAAGTATCACATACTCTACTTGCTCAGGTCGTCTCATCGTAGTGTCATACGAATCGACTCAGCCATGCTAATAATAGCACAAAATAGTACTCTCTCGAGGGAGACCACTATGCCGTAGTCTATGCCATAAAATGGCCATCTACGCCTACACCGGCACGTGTAGTTTCATGACAATGAGCACGATATATCCGAAGTCAATCTCGGTGAACACAAGTAACTCCCAAAATATTTGATACTTCAAAAATAGATTCATAGCATAGCAGCCTCAAAGGATCTATTTTTATCAAATCAAAACATTTATAGTAAGTCCAAATCATTTGAACAAAACTTAAATAAATAACCTTTTACATGCTAAAGCCTTTAGCAATTTAACATCAATCTTTAAAAGATACCACAAGTGCTATTCTGTTCGTCAATTTCCAAAAGAAATACTTTCCATGAAAACTTATCTTTAGCATTCAGATATGTATACTGTTGTCAATACATAAGTTTTGATCAAAACTTATAACATTTACCTTGAATGTCACTTTGCCAACAAGATTTAAAATAAAATTTTATAAAACGGCATAACACTACATATGTAACATAATATTCTAGTACATAGAGACAACCATACTTGTTTGTCCCCACAAGCACGAAAGCACATTTGCAAACAACTTAAGTATTAACTCGAAACATGCTTTTAGAGAAAGTCTCTCAAGAAGAGTAAGTTTTAACCAACTTACCTCGTTTTCGCTTTATTAACATTCACAAGCTTTCAATCCTCCTCCATCGTTCTAATATTGATTAAAATGCTCAACATCACCAACAAGTCGATATCTAATATGGATGTAAGAATGATGTTAGAACTCATGTATATTGAGTAATAATCAACAAAAAACATCATTAACAACTTACCTTGGTTGATTGGACTTGATTTGAGCTCAAAATCGCCCCTTCACTTCAAGAACCCTAATCCCCAAATACACAAAATACCCTCTTCCCCTGATTTTGTATTTATAAGCCCAAACTTTTGGGTTTCGGATGCAGCCCTAGATGCTTCGCATCCCCACTTCACTCCTATTTGAAGTTCGGATGCGGACCTGGATGCTATGGCAGCACTTCACTACCAGCCTCTCTTTCGGACGCGGCCTCGGATGCTTCGCATCCGCAGGCTCCTCCGCCAGCCATTAGTAATTTGGTCATAACTTCTTGTAGGAATGTCCAAATGACAAACGGTTTGAAGCGTTGGAAACTATACTCGATAATCTTTCATTTGATAGGTTCTAAATCACATAAATATATATATTTGATTTCGCAAAAATGCCCTCATTATTTGAGGGCCACCACATTAAGCTTAAGGTTTGTTTTGACCTTTTCCTATATCCCACAATTTCACTAAAATCTAAATCCATCAGATTAGATCTCTCCATCTTCCACTTTAGAACTGTTATGGCGGGAGTATTTTTATTCTATTTTCCGCCTCCGGTCATGGTTCTTCCCAAGTTTTAAAAGAGTTTCTTATTCCAATAATTTTTCTCGATAAATATCTTGACGAATCTTGTAATGAAGGTAAGAATTTAATATTCTTGTGTCTCATCTTTCGTTGTTCATGATAGAGTGTAAGGTTTTATAAATTATTTTTCTTTTCGATTTGTTTATGCCCACCATTATTCCCATTTTATTTATCTTTGTTCTGAATCAAACAATCTGTGTTAATAAAATTTTGTACTTTGTTGTCTTTAAATACAGGTTCTTAATAATACTTCAATTGATTTTACAGTAGGTGTTTCAAGAAGTCACTGACCATGTGGTGATAGTAAATGTTATATTAATGGAGAAATTACTGAAAGTTCAGATGAAGAACTTAGACATAAAAATATTGACATGGATAACAGTGATTTGTACAAGGGCAAAGTGTTCAATAGTGATGACGAAGCTTATAATTGCTATGTAAGTTTTGCTAAACAAATTGGTTTCTCAGTTAGACGTGATCGCTACTTTAGAAGTGCAGAAGGTCCTATGCAAATTTATAGGAGATATTATGTTTGCCATCGATCTGGTACCCCTCATCCTCAAAAGGTTGTGGAAAAAGAGCGACAACGAGATTGAAAATCTTCTAGATGCAATTGTAATGTTAATATGTGTGTTGATAAAGAAATTATTGATGGAGTCACTCGTTGGATGGTGGTGTATTTTGATAATGTCCACAACTATAAACTATTGAATGATAAGGAAGTGAAATTTCTTCCTACTTATCGAAATATTGATATTATTGATCAAAAGAGGATTACACTTCTTGCAAAAGCCGGATGTTCAATGAATTTAATTCGAAGAGTGCTTGAACTAGAAAATGGTGTAGATGTAGGCCAATTGCCTTTTACCGAAAAAGATATTAGGAACTTTATACAATCAGAAAGTTCTACAAATATTGAATATGATGCTTTGGAGCTATTGAAAATTTGCAAGAGTTTGAAAGACAAAGATGTTGATTTTCAATATGATTTCACAGTTGATGCATGTAAAAGATTTGAGAATATCATTTGGGCATTTGGGGACTCTATTCGTGCTTATGAGATTTGTGGAGATGTAGTTGTTTTTTATACTACTTACCGATTAAATCGTTATGCGATGCCGCTGGGAGTTTGGGTTGGCGTGAACAACCATGGAAATGTCATTTTCGTTGGTTGCGTTTTGTTAAGAAATGAAAAGGCATCTTCTTTTTCATGGGCATTAAAGGTGAATATCATTCCATTCTCAAAATTCTTTATTTTTAATATTTTCTTGCTTTATTGCTAATGTTTATTTATTTTATAGAGTTTCTTACGGCTAATGAATGAAAAACATCCACAAACCATATTAACTGATCAAGATCTTGGTTTAACACAAGCGACCGTTAATGAATTACCTTTCACAAAATATGCCTTTTGTATATGGCATATTACATCCAAGTTCTCTACTTGGTTTTATTTTGTCCTTGGTTCAAGGTATCTACAATTTAAATCTGAATTCCATATGATTTATGAAATTGATAACATAGAAGAGTTTGAGTGTCAGTGGGACAAATTGATTACTAAATTTGATCTTGAATCAGATAGGCATATAAAATTGATATATTTAAATCATGCGTCATGGGCATTACCATATTTTAAAGGATACTTTTTTTGCTGGAATGACAACAATTGGTCGCTCAGAATCTATTAATGCACATTTGAAAAGCTTTTTACATGCACGAACTAGTTTGAAAGAATTTGTTGAGCAGGTTGGTACATAGGTCAATATAAGAATCCATGCTAGAGAAGAGGCAACGATACGACAAAAGTATTATAATCCTCAAATTAAGACATTCATGCCAATGGAGAAATATGCATCACAAATCCTCACACCTTTTGCCTTTAAGCTATTACAAGATGAGATAATATGCTTAGTTGAATATGATTTATTTTCAAATAGTGATGGATCTTATATTGTGCACCACTACAACAAAACAACTGGTGGACATTTTGTCTATTGGAATCCACTAGAAGAGATTGTTCAATGTTCTTGTCAAGAGTTTGAGTTTTCAAGTATTTTGTGCAGGCATTCAATTCGAGTACTTAATGCTTATAACTATTTCATGTTGCCAGATAAGTACTTGTTGACTAGATGAAGGCGAGAAAACTCATTGTGTCACGACCCGAAATTTTCCACCGACGGGACCGTGATGGCGCCTAATATTTCACTTGCTAGGCAAGCCAACGTTAGAAACTTATTAAACCAAATCCTTATTTCCATTCAGTAAATAATAATAATTAACTAAGATGAAATATAATAAGTATGGAATATTATAAAACTGTATTAATTACTACCACCCGGATCTGGAGTCACAATTCACGAGCATTCTAGAAGTTACTACAAGTAATAGTCTGAAAAAAATACAACCGTCCGAATGAAAGAAAATAGTAGGACATAAAAGATAGAGGGGGACTTCAAGGTCTGTAAACGCCGACAGATCTACCTTGAGTCTTCGGGCAGCGGACCAGTAGCAAATCTCGATCAACCTGAGCCAGTATCAAAATCTGCACAGAAAGTGCAGAGTGCAGCATCAGTACAACCGACCCATGTACTGGTAAGTGTCAAGCCTAACCTCGGCAAAGTAGTGACGAGGCTAAGGCAAGGCACCTACAAATCAACCTGTACAATTTAACAGTGTATATACAAATAAAAGAAATGAAGAACTAAACAGGAATTTTCGGGAGGGGAACATACTGAGGGGAATACAAGATAAAGAACTATAACAGAATGATCATCGGAGCAGTCAATATACCATGAATCAACAGGAATAGTGAATACAGTAAGAAAAAATACACGGCATCACCCTTTGTGCTTTTACTCTCAATCTCACCATACAATTAATAGAAACAGCATGGCATCACCCTTCATACATTAACTCTCATATCATGGAACGGCATCACCCTTCGTGCATTAACACTCATAATATGGCACGACATCACCCTTCGTGCATTAACACTCACAGTATGGCACGACATCACCCTTCGTGCATTAACCCTCTCCCTTACCATAATGCAATGCATAACTATCAACAGGGAGATAGAATAACAAGTACAAACCTTACTTCAACATTTGGTTCTATAATATCAATTTCAACTTTGAAATAAAAACTCAATTATCACCAGAAAATCAGTAAACATGATAAGAACGATAAATTGAACAACAATAGTATAACACGTAGCAATTTGGCATAGGAATGAGACAATATAAGAAAAACAGAGAAACATGGAAAAAGGTAAATTGGTGGCACATAAGTACTCGTCACCTCACATATACGCCGCTCACATGAATTTCACTTAGCAAATAATCTAATGTTCCTAATTCCCTCAAGTCAGGGTTAGACACAACACGTACCTCGCTCTGAAGGCCACTCAATTCTCAAACACAACTTTTCCTTTGGAATTCACCTCCAAACCACTCGCATCTATTCAAAAATGACTCAATAATATCAAATATTGCTAAAGGAATCAATTATATTTCATAAATTAAATTTTCCCAAATTTTTCTCCAAAAAGTCAAAACATCGACCCCGGACCCGCTTGGTCAAAACCTGAGTTTCGGACTAAAATTCTTTTACACATTCACCCCCGAGCCCAAATATGTAATTAGTTTTGGAATCCGACCTCAAATTGGGGTCTAAATTCATAAATTTCCGAAATTTCTAGTTTCTACCCTAACCCCTAATTCTACCATAAAAACTCTAGATTTTTGGTTGATAATTCAAGAAATGTAATGGTTAATTGAAAGAAAATGGTTTAGAATCACTTACCAATAATTTGGGAAAGAAATGACTCTTGCAAAATCGCTACTCACCGTTTGATTTTTGAGAAAAATGAGTTTTGGCTAAAATTCCGTTTTTGGATTCTGTTAAGTGCTGGGCGACAGTGTTCATCGCGTTCGCGAGAGCACTGTCACGTTCACGAAGAGTATAGGCTGCCAAGCCTTCGCATTCACGAGGCAGTGCTCGCGTTCGCATAGGCTACCCTTCCCTGGTCTACGCGTTCGCGAGACATTGCTCGCGTTCGCGATGAAGAAAAGGCTGACTCCCCCTCCCTAGTGCCTAACACTATGCGTTCACGATGGTCTTGTCGCGTTCGCGAAGGGTAACGCCCCATCGCTTCGCGTTCGCGACCAAGCCTTTGAGTTCGCGAAGAAGAAAACTTCAGCTGCCCAGTTTACTCTTTGCGAAGAAGGACATGCCAGAACACAAACTCTGTAGAAAAACTAGATTTCTAAAGTCCAAAACATCTTGTGGCCTATTCGAAACTCACCCGAGCCCTCGAGGCTCCAAACCAAACATGCACATAAGTCTAAAAACATCATATGAACTTGCTCACGTAATCAAATCGGCAAAATAACACCTAGAACTACTAATTTAGCACCAAATCAAATGAGACTCTCAAGAACACTTTAAAATTTTTATTTTCCCAACTGGACGTCCGAATCACGTCAAATCAACTCCGTTTCTCACCAAATTTCACCGACATGTCTTAAATATCATAATGAACCTATACCGGGCTCCGGAGCCAAAATACGGACCTGGTTCTAACAATGCCAAATATCAATCAATTCTTAAAAACAATTAATTTTCACTCTTCTAATTTTCATCAAAAATTCATAACTCAAGTTAGGGACCTCCGAATTCGATTCCGGGCATATTCCCAGGTCCTATAATTCGATACGGACCTACCGGGACCGTCAAAGCATGGATCCTGGCCCGTTTACCAAAAATATTGATTGAAGTCAACTAAACTTAACTTTTAAGGTAAAAAATCTTATTCTTATTAGTTTTCAACATAAAAGCTTCCCGGAAACCTGCCCGGACTGCGCACGCAAATCGAGGAGTGTAAAAATGAGATTTTAAGGCTTAAGAGCGCAGATTCGAGTTCTAAAGAATAAGATGACCTTTTGGGTCATCACATTCTCCACCTCTAAAACTACCGTTTGTCCTCGAACGGACATAGAAAAGTACCTGGGCTGGTGAAAAGGTAAGGATATCTACTTCGCATATCGGACTCGGACTTCCAAGTAGCTGCCTCAATAGACTGACCTCTCCACTGCACTCGAACTGAAGGGTAACTCTTTGATCTCAGCTGACGAACCTACCGGTCTAGAATGGCCACCGGCTCCTCCTCGTAAGTCAAATCTTTGTCCAACTAGACAGAGGTGAAATCTAACACGTGGGACGGGTCACCATGATATTTTCGGAGCATAGACACATGGAATACCGGATGAACTACGGATAACCCTAGAGGCAACGCAAGTCTATAAGCTACCTCCCCCACTCTCTCGAGGATCTCAAATGGTCTGACATACCTAGGGCTCAACTTGCCCTTCTTCCTAAATCTCATAACACCCTTCATGGGCGATACCCGAGGCAATATTCTTTCTCCAACCATAAATGCAATATCACGAACTCTACGGTCGGCATAACTCTTCTGCCTGGACTGAGCTGTGCGAAGTCGATCCTGAATAATCTTGACCTTATCCAAGGCATCCTATACTAAGTCTGTGCCCAACAACCGAGCCTCTCCCGGCTCGAACCACCCAACTAGTGACCGACACCGCCTACCATATAATGCCTCATAGGGAGCCATCTGAATGCTCGACTGGTAGCTGTTGTTGTAGGCGAAATATGCAAGGGGAAAGAACTAATCCCACGATCCTCCGAAGTCTATAACATAAACGCGGAGCATATCCTCCAAGATCTGAATAGTACGCTTGGACTGCCCGTCTGTCTGAGGATGAACTGTTGTGCTCAACTCAACCCGCATACCCAACTCACGTTGAACTGCCCTCTAAAAGTGTGAGGTAAATTACGTACCTCGATCGAAAATGATAGACACGGGCACATCGTGAAGACGAACGATTTCCCCAATATAAATCCCTTCTAACCGCTCCGAGGAATAGGTAACTGCCACAGGAATGAAATGCGCTCACTTAGTCAGCCTGTCCACAATAACCCAAACTTCATCGAACTTCCTCTGGGTCCGTGGGAGTCCAACAACAAAATCCATAGTGATACGCTCCCACTTCCACTTAGGAATATCTTACCTCTGAAGTAAACTACCAGGTCTCTGATGCTCACACTTTACCTGCTGGCAATTTAGGCACCGAGCTACATAGGCAACTATGTCCTTCTTCATTCGGCTCCACCAATAATGCTACCTCAAGTCCTGATACATCTTGGCGGCGCCCGGATGAATAGAATACCGGGAACTGTGGGACTCCTCAAGGATCAACTCACGAAGTCCATCCACATTAGGCACACAAATACGACCCTGCATCCTCAAAACTCCATCATCTCCAACAGTAACCCGCTTGGCACCCCCGTGCCGCACTGTGTCTCTAAGGACAAGTAAATAAGGATCGTCATCCTGCTGATCTCTGATGCGCTCAAACAAAGAAGACCGAGCAACTGTACAAGCTAGAACACGGTTGAGCTCAGAAACATCTAACCTCACGAACTGGTTAGCCAAGGCCTGAACATCCAATGCAGGCGGTCTCTCACCAACTGGAATATATGCAAGGCTACCCATACTGACTAACTTTCTACTCAAAGCGCTGGCCACCACGTTGGCCTTCCCGGGATGATACGATATGGTGATATCATAGTCTTTCAATAGCTCCAGCCACTTCCTCTGCCTCAATTGAGTTCCTTCTGCTTGAACAAACACTGCAAGCTCCGATGATCAATGAATACCTCACATGGCACGCCGTAAAGATAGTGCCTCCAAATCTTCAACGCGTGAACAATGGCTGCCAGCTCTAGATCATGAACATGGTAATTCTTCTCGTGAACCTTCAGCTGCCGTGAAGCATATGCAATAACCTTGCCACCCTGCATCAATATCACACCCAGACCAATTCGAGATGCATCACAATATACTGTATAAGATCCTGAACCTATAGGTAACACAAATACCGGTGCCGTAGTCAAAGCTGTCTTGAGCTTCTGAAAGCTCGCTTCACACTCGTCTGACCACCTGAACGGGGCACCCTTCTGGGTCAATCTGGTGAATGGGGGTGCTATGGATGAAAACCCCTCCATAAATTGACGGTAATAGCCCGCCAAACCTAGGAAACTACGGATCTCTGTAGCTGATGTGTGTCTAGTCTAGTTCTGTACTGCCTCAATCTTCTTAGGATCCACCTGAATACCCTCTACTGATACAACATGACCCAAGAAAGCAACTGAACTCAACCAAAACTCGCATTTTGAGAACTTAGCATATAATTGGCTATCTTTTAGAGTCTGAAGAACGATCCGAAGGTGCTGCTCATGCTCCTCTCGACTGTGGGAGTAGATAAAGATATCATCAATAAACACAACCACAAAGGAATCCAAGTAGGGTTTGAACACCCGGTTCATCAAATCCATGAATGCTGCTCGGGCATTTGTCTGCCCAAATGACATCACTAGAAACTCATAATGCCCATACCGAGTCCGAAAAGCTATCTTAGGAACATTGGATGCCCTAATCCTCAACTGATGGTAGTCAGATTTCAAATCAATCTTTGAAAATACCTTGGCACCCTGAAGCTGATCAAATAAATCATCAATACTCGGCAATGGATATTTTTTCTTGATGGTGACTCTGTTCAACTGCCGATAATCTATACACATCCTCATCGATCTATCTTTCTTCTTCACAAACAATACAGGTTCACCCCAGGGCGAGACACTAGGTTTAATGAAGCCCTTATCAAGCAAATCTTTCAACTGCTCCTTAATTCTTTCAACTCTGGAGGGGCCATACGATATGGCGGAATGGAAATAGGCTGAATGCCCAGAGCCAAATCAATGCACAAATCACGGGGCACAACCAAATAGGAAACAAAATAGGATGACACATTGGAGTAAGTAGATCCCGGATCAAATAGAAATGAAGCCTCTCTACTGCAAACTAAAATAATACCTGTGATAACAGCGTCATATGACTCAGTCTCAGGCCTGGCTGGGAAAGCATAACACTGGAGCTGGGCCCCACCACCCTGAACTATGTCCCTAGGATAGCCTCTAGCTGGGCTGGTCTCCATCTCTAACGGCCTGACCTCTACCTCTAACTGGCTCGCCCTACCTCTGGTTGCCTGACCCCGGCCCGTTGCCCGAGGGCAAAATCTAGCAATGTGCCTCAGATCACCACAAGTATAACATAACCTCGGCTAATGTGACTGCTGACCCTGAAACTGACCCTGTCGACCTGAATAACCACCCTGATAACTTTAGAGTGGAGGTGCACTAATAAGAGATGGTAGTGCACTGTAGGCTAGCTGGTCGGAATAATGCATCTAAAGGCCATATCCACCCGAGGCACCATGGGATGCCTGGAGCGTTGAATGAAACGGCCTGGGAGGATGGCCTCTACTAAAAGTACTCCTGCCTCTAGATGAGGCACCGCTAAACTCACCAGAATGACGGGGTCTCTTGTCAGACCCCTGACCTCCCTGAGTAAGAACCATTTCGACTCGTCTGGTGACATTAGCAGCCGCCTGAAAAACAATCTCACTCCTAGTCTCCTTAGCCATCTGCAATCTTATAGGCTGAGCAAGTCCATCAATAAACCTCCTCACCCCCCTCTCTCTCTCTCTCTCTCGATGGAAAGCAGAAGAATGACATGACGGGCCAAATCCACAAAATGGTTCTCATACTGAGTAACAATCATACTGCCCTATTGGAGACGCTCAAACTGACGGCGACGCTCAGACTGACGGCGATGCTCCTCTATCAATATGATAGGCAGAAACTTCTCTATGAAGAGCTGAGAGAACTGGTCCCAAGTAAGAGCAGGAGACCCAGCTGGTCTGGTCAACAAGTAATCTCTCCAACATTTCTTGGCAGAGCTAGTCATCTGAAATGCAGCAAAATCGACCCCATTGGTCTCCACTATACCCATGTTCCGTAGAACCTTGTGACAGCTGTCAAGATACTTCTGGGATCCTCTGAAGGAGCACCACTGAAGTGAACAGGAAAGAGCTCGGTAAACCTGTCCAATCTCCATAAAGCCTCAGAAGACATAGCTGGCCCATATCCATAAAGCCTCAGAAGACATAGCTGGTCCATCTCCGGCCTGTGCCGTAATAACCGGCTGAACTAATCTGACTGGCTGAGCTGCTCAAGCCTGATACTGGGGAGCTATCTGCTCCGGAGCGGGAGTGGTGGGAGTCTGGGCTCTTCCTCCAGCTTGAGAGACTGTTGGTTCCATGGGAAATGCGCCAGTCTGGGCCACACTCTCCATAAGGCCCACCAAACGGACCAAAGCGTCCTGAGGTACCAGGGTAGCAATGAACCCCTCCAGAACCTGAGCTGGTCCGGCAGGAACAGTCTGGGTTGGAACCTCCTCCTCAAACTCTATCTGAGGCTCCATTGTTGGGGCTGCTGCTCGGGCCTTAGACTGAGCCCTGCCCCTACCTCGGCCCCTGGCATGGCCTCAGCCTCGACCTATGACCCACGTAGGAGCTGTCACTGGAGGCTCCGATTGCTACTCAGTTAAGGAAGCGGTACGTGTTCTCGCCATCTGCGAGAGAATAAGAGTAGAAGAGTTTAATCAGTATTGAGAAAGCACAAATTGCACGACAGAGAAGAATAGAAGCGAAACTTGTTTCTAAACTTCATAGCCTCTGGAAGATAAGCACAGACGTCTCCGTACCGATCCTCCAGACTTTACTAAGCTTGCTCATGAATCATGAGACCTAGACAACCTAGTGCTCTGATACCAACTGTCACGACCCAAAATTTTCCACTGACGTGACTGTGATGGCGCATAATATTTCACTTGCTAGGCAAGCCAACGTTAGAAAATTGTTAAACCAAATTCTTATTTCCATTCAGTAAATAACAATAACTAAATAAGATGAAATATAATAAGTACGGAATATTATAAAACTGTATTAATTACTACCACCCGAATCTGGAGTCACAATCCATGAGCATTCTAGAATACTACAAGTAATAGTCTGAAAGAAATACAACTGTCCGAATGAAAGAAAACAGTAGGAAATAAAAGATAGACGGGGACTTCAAGGTGTGTGAACGCCGACAGATCTACCTTGAGTCTTCGGGTAGTGGACCAGTAGTAAATCTTGATCAACCTGAGCCGGTATCAAAATCTACACAGAAAGTGCAGAGTGCAGCATTAGTACAACCGACCCCATATACTGGTAAGTGTAAAGCCTAACCTCGACGAAGTAGTAACGAGGCTAAGGCAAGGCACCTACAAATCAACCTGTACAATTTAACAGTGTATATACAAATAACGGAAATGAAGAATTAAACAGGATTTTTCGGGAGGGGAACATACTGAGGGGAATACAAGATAAATAAGTACAACAGAATGATCACCGGAGCAATCAATATACCATGAATCAACAGGAATAGTGAATATAGTAAGGAAAAATGCACGGCATCACCCTTCGTGCTTTTACTCTCAATCTCACCATAAAATTAATAGAAACGGCACGGCATCACCCTTCGTGCATTAACTCTCTTATCATGGCACGGCATCACCCTTCATGCATTAACACTCACAATATGACACGGCATCACCCTTCGTGCATTAACACTCACAATATGGTACGACATCACCCTTCGTGCATTAACACTCACAATATGGCACAGAATCACTCTTCGTGCATTAAAACTCTCCCTTACCATAATGCAATGCATAACTATTAACAGGGAGATAGAATAACAAGTACAAACCTTACCTCAACATTTGGTTCCATAACATCAGTCTCAACTTTGAAATAAAAACTCAATTATCACCAAAAAATCCGTAAACATGATCAGAATGATAAATTGAACAATACTAGTATAACACGTAGCAATTTGACATAGGAATGAGACAATATAAGAAAAACAGAGAAACATGGAAAACAGGTAAATTGGCGGCGCATAAATACTCGTCACCTCACATATACGCCGCTCACATGAATTTCATTTAGCAAATAATCTAAGGTTCCTAATTCCCTTAAGTCAGGGTTAGACACAACACTTACCTCGCTCTGAAGGCCACTTAATTCTCAATCATAGCTTTTCCTTTGGAATTCACCTCCAAATCACTCGTATCTATTAAAAAATGACTCAATAATATCAAATATTGCTAAAGGAATCAATTATATTTCATAAATTAAATTTTCCCAAATTTTCCTCCAAAAAGTCAAAGAATCGACTCCGGTCCCGCTTGGTCAAAAGCCGAGGTTCGGACCAAAACCCTTTTATCCATTCACTCCCAAGCCCGAATATATAATTAATTTTGGAATCCGACCTCAAATTGGGGTCTAAATCCATAAATTTTTGAAATTCCTAGTTTCTACCATAACCCCTAATTCTACCATGAAAACTCTAGATTTTTGGTTTATAATTCAAGAAATGTAATGGGTAATTAAAAGAAAATGGTTTCGAATAACTTACCAACAATTTGAGGAAGAAATGACTCTTGAAAAATCGCCTCTCACCATTTGGTTTTTAAGAAAAATGAGTTTTTGGCTAAAATCCTGTTTTTGGATTCTGTTAAGTGCTGGGCGACAGTGTTCATCGCGTTCGCGAGAGCACTGCCGCGTTCACGAAGAGTATAGGCTGCCAAGCCTTCCCGTTCACGAGGCAGTGCTCGCGTTCGCGTAGGCTACCCTTCCCTGGTCTTCGCGTTCGCGAGATATTGCTCGCGTTCGCGATGAAGAAAAGGCTGACTCCCCTTCCCCCGTGCCTAACACTACACGTTCGCAAAGGGTAACGCCCTCATCGCTTCGCGTTCGCGAAGAAGAAAACTTCAGCTGCCCAGTTTACTCTTCGCGTTCGCGAGAGTACCTTCGCGAACGCGAAGAAGGACATGACAGAACACCGACTCTGCAGAAAAACCAAATTTTCAAAGTCCAAAACATCCCGTGGCCTATCCGAAACTCACCCGAGATCTCGGGGGCTCCAAACCAAACATGCACACACGTCTAAAAATAGCATACGAACTTGCTCGTGCAATCAAATTGCCAAAATAACACCTAGAACTACGAATTTAGCACCAAATCAAATGAGACTCTCAAGAACACTTTAAAATTTCTATTTTCTCAACTAGACGTCCGAATCACGTCAAATCAACTCCGTTTGTCATCAAATTTCACACAGAGGTCTTACATATCATAATGAACCTGTACCGAGCTCCAAAACTAAAATACGGACCCGGTACTAACAATGCCAAACATCAATCAATTCTTAAAAACAATTAATTTTCAGACTTTTAATATTCATCAAAAATTCATAACTCAAGCTAAGGACCTCCGAATTCAATTCCGGGCATACGCCCAGGTCCCATAATTCGATACGGACCTACTGGGAATGTCAAAGTATAGATTTGGGCCCGTTTACCAAAAATAGTGACCAAAATCAACTAAAATTAACTTTTAAGGCAAAAATTCTTATTTTCATTAGTTTTCAACATAAAAACTTTCCGGAAACCTGCCCGGGCTGCGCACACAAATCGAGAAAGGTAAAGATAAGATTTTTAAGGCTTAAGAGCACAAATATGAGTTCTAAAGCATAAGATGACCTTTTGGGTCATTACACATTGGTACTTAAGTTTTCTCATATGATGAATCTTAGTAATTATGGCAATGAGTTCCAAAGTCTTCAATCTATGGTTAGAGATCTGATTTGTGAATCAGTAAAGACAAAAGGTCATCTTGATTGTGCCAAAAGATAATTAGAAAGAGTGCTGCAAATTGTTCAATATCTTCCTGAAAATGAGAATATCATTGATGATCACGAACATATTGATATTATTCAATCTACAGAACATAGTTCTCCAGAAGAAGATCATCACATTGAAAATCCCCAACAATCTCAGACAAAATGAAGGAAGAAAGGAAAAAGGTTAATTGGTGGTGTTGAAGCTGCTAAAAACCAAGATACTGTCATGTTCCTAATTGTGGTGGAATTGGTCACGACTCAAGAAATTGTCCACTCAAACGAAAAACAATTGAAACTCCAATATCTCAATCTCCTCACAGGTAAGTGTAGTTTCATTATGTTTAACTCTTACTAAATTGCTAGATATTTATAATGTATATAAATTAAAATTAAAAGAATTTTTTTGTTGTAGGCTTCAAAAATGATGGACAAGGAATCTCTGAGGTGATACAGTTGTTATGGAGTCCTTTTGCTCACTTTTTGATTATGGACATGAAACTCTTTTGTTAACTGTATGCATATTTTGTATATTTCTTAAAATGTTTAAGATGAATACAAGAGGAGGGGGACTTTAAGCCTAACATCCAATATTTACAAAGTTCATGAATAAGCTACTAGTTTCTACAAATCACAATCATAAAGGAGATTCTCCTCCCTATTTCAAGAATTACAAGTTCTATAAATATAATTAACATAATAGACAATCACAACTTAAAACAATATTCCTACATTGCAAACCATAATTAACATTGTAAATCTTAAAAAATATTTACTTGATTAGGCGAACAACTAATGGTCAACGGAGAATTGACATTTCTGAACTACTATCTCATTTATATATTGTACCAGAAAATTTCAAATGAAATTCCGACCCAACACGAGAACGTTGTGGTACCACCATCAGGGTCGATGCCACTATCTTCGTTTCCCATCACTTTTTCTTGTATAATATTCCAGAAACATGGACGAACTTGCAGGGAAATCTATAAAAAAAATTGATATTAAATTGAAAAGAACAGGAAAAATTGGGAGAATATAGAAATTCCTTGACGATTTAGATTAGGCTTACACAACCTATATTGAAAGTTGAAGATGAAGCTTAGATTTCTAGGAGTTCATCTATGCGAGCTGATTAGGAATCGAATAAGAAGAGGAAATATGTTAGGGAGTTACTGACGGGAGATATATCTAATCTGATGGGTTTAGTTAATGAAATTGTGGGATTTGGAAAAAGGACAAAAAAGCCCTTAAGCTTAATATGGTGGCCCTCAAATAATGAGGGCATTTTTGCGAAATCAAATATGCATACAATGCTAACCTACTGCAACTATGTAGTAGGTTAGAAAAACCCATATATATATATATA
>AWOL01S0054658.1:31282-44951 GCA_000715115.1 Nicotiana otophora | reverse complement strand
ATATATATATATATATATATATATATATATATATATATATACTTGTCTAAAGTTTGGTCTTATGCGTACTCATTTGGAACTTTAGTCTATCATGTAATTTCCAACTTGACTTAGACTTAGAGCTCTACTTAGACCCTATATCACTTATAATATACCATGTGCACTTATTATCATATCCAATTGATATCCATCATATTAATAAACCTCGTCTGCACACAAAATAATATAATTAGCGCACATCAACTTTCTTAATAGTGCTTAAGTATTTTGAAATTTTTCGGGGTGTTACATTCTCCCCCACTTAAGGACATTCGTCCTCGAATATTTTACAAGTCACTTCTAAGAATATAGTTACCATCCTTTTACCTTTAACCATCATGCACATGCAATTATGACTACATGGGTCTTATACTTCCTTTCCAAAATCTCAACTTACTTATGGCCCTCAAAATTTGGCTATCTTTACAAATTCTTAAAAATTTCGGCAGAGCTTCCCCTATAACTAGGAATATCCAAAAACTTTAACCTGTCCAGAACAAGCCCCTACACGGGCACCAATAACAATATCGCTCAACATCCAACAATACACAATATAATGTACCATCTTGACCTCACTCGGCCGTACATATACCATAAGTGCATCAAATGTATATCTTTAAAACTTTTAACTTGTAACATATATGAATATCATTCAATATCAATAATTTCTACTATACATAGCTCCCATATCACTATTATACATGCCTGCATTTTTATTTGACATGCGTACGTCAAGTTGTACCTAAAAAGTATCTTCAAGTAAACTAAAATTTCTCTATGATTGGAACTTTTACAAATTTTATAATGTAGAATGGCACATATCCATGTTTCCTAAATTCTCAACTTCCTCGAAGCTATGGCTCATGCTTGGCGAGAGCAAAATTATATTGCCTAGTTGGCACCTGTAAACTTATCTATTCCGACTCATAGTCTCAAAATTTTTCTATAACCAATACTTTCAAATTAGCATATTGCCCCTTTTTAGTCTTGTTTCCAAGAAGAGTCTTCCCACTTAAAACTTTTAATATTCACTAATTATCAAAACTATTTTGGAAAGTTCTTTTATTCCTTTCAAAGACTAATAATATATTTATCTCATATTTATTCATCATATGATAATTTCATACCCCCACTTTCGCTCATACCTTTAGAGCTAATGTTAGATCCATAACTTGATAACTATTGTTACCAACAAGTTTTCTCTAAAACTAATTCAACTCACTTCGTTTGAGTTCATGACACTAGTTTGCCACCTACTTGCGTACATCTCTGTTCTAGTTTTATTTCTTAACTTTTACCAATTCCCTGACATCATTGAGTATCCTGTGATATTTTTCTACCAGAAATTTGGGATTGCATTTATTTTCATGCGCACCATAGACATGCTTTATTTTTTTATAGAAGTCTCTTCTCATTTAAGAATAAGCATTGCATTATCCCTTTCTATTTTATTATATGCAAGGTGTGCACATATTAAAAGGACTCCCTTATTCCATATAATTCCACGTATAATTCAAAGTACTCCCTCGTTCTCCACAATACTTGAATTTAATTCAAATCGCGCATGTCCCCAAGTTGTAGGAATACATTCAAGTTGCCTATTAAATCCTTTACTATCAGACATAACTTTCAACATCTCTGATGCAGAACATCGTAACTATTGCTCGTAATGACTTTGTAATTGTCGTACAAGCACTTCATGAAAATTGTACCCTTCGGATCATAAAAGTTACAAATAATACCTTATTCATCTCGTTTTTAGTAACTATAACCTTTCCTCTTTTTTTATTTTTATTTTTAAACCATCACTTTAAATGTGATATCTGCTTACTCAGACGCTCCCCCACTTAGGAGCAAATAAAATTTGAAACTCTTACCTACCACTCAAAGAGTTAACCGAAAATTCGGATAAATTTTCTCGGACCATTTATATGCTCACTTGCTTTTACATCCTTTATTTTGTCAATAGTTTTCTGGCGGGCTCCTCCAATTAGAAATCTCTATTTTGCCGCTTCAATCTTTCACTGTACAGTGACTTTTATTTCATCATTATGTCGAAATGCTCATTATTCTGACAATAGGATAGATTGGTTATACTCATAGGAACTTTCTTTGTTTATTTTAGTATCCAAGTATCACGTCGCTACTAGTTGCAACATATATTGCTAAGGGCCATTATTTTCCGCCCTTACGACATCCTTATAGTTAGCACTTCACTCTTTTATCTTCACTCTATTATTGAAATCTATTCTAATATTTCACCCTTCAATCCATGCTCTAATACAGTTCTAGCAAGTACGACTACCTTGCGCCTCTCATCTCATGCTTAAATATGTTGAACAAGTGTGACTCCCTAAGGCTAAATCCACATATCATTATATAACTTTTCACAACATATACCATCTTCACAATGCTACATGTAAAATTTACATGTCCTATCTTTATGCCACCATCGCGTTCTCAAGCCGCATATACATACATATATATATATTGGCATGCATGTAGGGTCTTATTACCTCATGTCTTCATCACAATGTGAACTCTTTTGGTCGTAGCTAATACCATATATTTATATCAACACGTTTCATACGATAATTGTATACATGCATATTTTCCCATTCTTCGTGGTATTGTTGACCCTATCCATACATATTCATGTAGGGATTTATGACACATTATCATGTAGTCTTAGAATTCTTGTAACTTTTCAATCTCCGATTCTGTACCATAACTGTTTTCAATCATTGTTTTGAGCCTTACGTTGTACACCTTATGTGTGTAACTTTCCAATAACTTTAACTTAGCCCATGAACCATTTCTATATTTATTCTTCTTGAATCATAAGGATCCGTTCACTCACAAGTTAACTACTCTTTCAATATCGGGCACACATAGAGTTGCTTTGAGATCATTCTTGGGAATTCTAAAAAAATATATATATCATTTCAACAGAATAAAATAAGGCATACCTCGATTAGAAAAACTCAAGATTATCATTCCACGTCATTTTCTTTTTCTTCTCTAACAACCTATATTGTTTCTTATAACCTCCAAGATTATGCCTTTTGCGCATCTCATGCCTTAATATTTTTACTCTTTTCCATTTAAGTTCACATACTTTATCCTCGCATACCTTGGTATGCATAATTAGAGATTGACTTTTATTTGTATCACATTCATCATCTGGAGGAACTCAAGGTTGTCATGCCCATCTTTTACATATGGCATGCTTCGTCTATCCTCAGCTCGTACTTACACGTGGCACTTTATTTCTTATGTGCCACTTATATTATGTATGACACAATCATGCTCAAAGGAAACCCAGTGTCTAGTATAATTAAGGTTCATGTCCCTCATCCTGTAACATTCTCTTTCGAATGATCAAGAAAGTCTTTTTTTCCTTTTTCTTTTGGGAATGCGTCTTTTGGTCATTATTGATATTGTCTTAACTATGCCAAACTTCTTATTAGTCATACTATGTTTACCACAAACCTGACTGATTCACATTCACTTATCAATTAGATCCATATCACCTCTCTATATTTTGTCATGATAATTTAAGGTGCAACACCTTCATTTACAATATTCTTTTTTTTATACCTTTGCTAAACTCGTTAATGGTGATTATCATAGTAAACATTCGCTCCAACAACTTGACCAACAATCTTGAATTGAAATCAAGGGTCTAACATAGGTGCCCTTATTCACATCCTTTAGTAAAATTCTTTATAAGTCAGGACACCATCCTGACAATACTAGCTTATATCCTCACCTAATTTTCTTCCATGATTTCTCAGTATTCGACTGATAATTCTTACTCACCAAAGTCATACGTGCTGACTGTATCAGTCCCAATCTATTCTCAACTTATCCTTCCATTTTGAACAAATCTGAAACTTTCTGGCTATTAGCCCAAACATCTTGTATTATAACTTGAAACTTGAGCTTTATTCTCGTCACTTCCATATCTTCCTCAACAAGTAATCAATACGACCGAGAATCCGTACTTTCACTTCAAGAACAAACGCATGATATAGAGTATGAAGAAAGTAAAACATCCCTAGATGTCATTGTAGCCTCCCCAATATAAGTGTGGTCGGCAACACACCGATAAGAGAGACTCTACTTGACACGGCTCCATAGACTTCCTAGGAATCGACTTAGAACCTATTACTCTGATACCAAGTTCGTCACGACCCAAAATCTACGTGACCGGCACCCGATACACTACCCGACCCGAGTGAACCAAACTATGTGATGCACCCAAATCATATGCATGAAAATTAATTTAATTGCGGAAGCTCCTTAAAAATCATATATATTTTCAAGTTAAATGATAAAATATTTCCCAATTCAAAATCACACATGATGTCTTTCATGATAATAATAGTAATGAGACCAAGTAAAATAAATATACTTTCATGTATGTCGTGTACAATCCCGTTGTTACAACCTTTCACAACTATCTATGGAGCCTCTATACCAAAGAATAGAACCAACGGTTGGAGTAGTTCCGACAAAAAAATAAGTAAGAACATGATAGCTACCACGAAATAAAAGTGGTGCTTCAAAATACCTCGGAAAGAGAGTCATCCTGGCCTGACCACATGCCACGTATCATATATCATCCTGAAACATGTAAAGTAAGCAGGGCCCTGGAGGGGGGCCCCTAAGGGTTGAGTACATCACAGTGGTACTCAATAAGTGTTATAGACTCTCTTTACTTAAGTTCTTGGGACAAACTTTATAAAAACAATGCATCAATATTTGATATAGAACGATAAGAAATTTTATCAATTCATGGCCCTTGTTATTTTAAATAACAACCAAGTGAAATATAACCCACAATATAAACTTTTAAAATATTTACATCTATCCAAAAGTTTGGATAAAATAGTACAAAATTATTCCATCTCCTTCAAGTCATCGAAATCACTTTTGGATCCTTAGGCATAAACATAAGAAAATCATCCTTACCTTTCACTGGGAGTACTATACCATCATCGATACAAGAAGGTCAACTATGTTATGTACCTAGCAGCAAGTATCACATACCCTACTTGCTCAGGTCGTCTCATCGTAGTGTCGTACGAATCGACTCAGTCATGCTAATAATAGCACAAAATATTACTCTCTCGAGGGAGAGCACTCTGCCGTAGTCTATACCACAAAATGGCTATCTACGCCTACACCGGCACATGTAGTTTCATGAAAATGAGCACAATATATCCGAAGTCAATCTCGGTGAACACAAGTAACTCCCAAAATATTTGATACTTTAAAAATAGATTCAAAGCATAGTAGCCTCAAAGGATATATTTTTATCAAATCAAAGCATTTATAGTAAGTCCAAATCATTTGAACAAAATTTAAATAAATAACCTTTTACATGCTAAAGCCTTTAGCAATTTAACATCAATCTTTAAAAGATACCACAAGTGTTATTCTGTTCGTCAATTTCCAAAAGAAATACTTTCCATGAAAACTAATCTTTAGCACTCAAATATGTATACTCTTGTCAATACGTAAGTTTTGATAAAAACTTATAACATTTACCTTGAATGTCACTTTGCCAACAAGATTTAAAATAAAATTTAAAAAACGGCATGACACTACATATGCAACATAATATTCTAATACATGGAGACATCCGTACTTGTTTGTCCCCACAAGCATGAAAGAACATTTGCAAACAACTTAAGTATTAACTCGAAACATGCTTTTAAAGAAAGTCCCTCAAGAAGAGTAAGCTTTAATCAACTTACCTCGCTTTCGCTTTACTAACATTCACAAGCTTTCAATCCTCCTCCATCATTCCAATGTTGATTAAAATGTTCAACATCACAAACAAGTCGATATCTACAATTAGATTTCCTAATTACATCAAAATATAACCTAAGATATTGATCAACATCCATATATGACACACAAGTTGGCTACAAGCCTCCAACAACTCAAATCGCCAGATAGTTTTACATTCTAGACCATTCAACTTTATTCTTATGTTTTAATATCCATTCGAAGTCATTAATGATACTACATCAATTGTCCATTGCCACCAAGTTACTATTCATCGTCTTTCTTAATCAACACTTGCAAAATATACAATTGGGTGATTACTTATTTGATCACTTCCATCGTTTGCTAACAAATAATTCCATAGGTTCATTGTATTCATAAATTTCATCGTCAAGATTACCATTCATCTTCTCTCTTATTTTCTCAAAAGTACTATTCATGCCATGAACTAGAGTTTTACAATCCAATCTTTCAATCATTAAAACTTGTAACAAATGCTTCAAATACTTCTAACTACTCATAATAAACGCGTTTAAAGCATTAGAATTACCTATAGTAGATCAATCATGAAAAAATCACAACTTTAGTAATTTTTGCGCTCTTGAGGATTTGATGAAAAAATCTAGTATGAATGTAAGAATGATGTTAAAACTCATGTATATTGAGTAATAATCAACCAAAATATCATTAACAATTTACCTTGGTTGATTGGACTTGATTTGAGCTCAAAATCGCCCCTTCACTTCAAGAACCCTAACCCCCAACTTCCCCCGATTTTGTATTTATAATCCCAGAATTCTAGGTTTCGGATACGGCAATGGATGTTTCGCATCCCCACTTCACTCCTCTTTGAAGTTCGGATGCGGACCTGGACGCTATGGCATCACTTCACTGCCAGCCTCTCTTTCGGACGCGGCCTCGGATGCTTCGCATCCGCAGACTCCTCCGCCAGCCTTTGGTAATTTGGTCATAACTTCTTGTACGAATGTCCAAATGACAAACGGCATGAAGCGTTAGAAACTAGACTCGAAGATCTTTTATTTTATAATTTTTGAATCACATAACAATTTATATATATATATATACTCGTCCAATGTTTGGTCTTGTGAGTACTCATTTGAAACTTTAGTCTATCATATAATTTCCAACTTGAATTGGACTTAGGGCTCTCCTAAGACCCAATATCACTTATAATATACCTCGTACACTTATTATCATATCCAATTGATATCCATCATATTAATAGACCTCGTCTGCACACAAAATAATATAATTAGCGTGCATTAACTTTCTTAATAGCGCTTAAGCATTTCGAAATTTTTCGGGGTGCTACATTAAAGAAGGAACTTGGACAACCTCTCATACCATGCACTAGGGCCCTGTTTCAGCCCATTTAATGCCTTGTCAAATTTGAATACATGTTCTAATCATGATACTCAAAACTAGGTGGTTGTTTGACAAAGACTTCTTTCTTTAAATATCCATTCAGAAATGCACTTTTGACATCCATTTGGAACAGTTTGAATTCCATATGAGATGCAAAGGCAATGAGGATTCTGATGGCTTCCATTCGAGCAACTAGGGCAAAAGTCTCATCTTAGTCGATCCCTTCTTCTTGATTGTAGCCTTGCACTACTAACCTGACCTTGCTTCTTGTTGTATTCCTAAACTCATCAAGCTTGTTTATGAACACCCATCCGGTTTCGATAACAGTTCTGTCTGAGGGTCAAGGAACCAGGTTCCATACACGGTTCCTCTCAAATTGATGGAACTCATCTTGCATAGCAGTAATCCAGTCAGCATCTTTTAGTGCTTTCTTGATGTTTCTCGGCTCAATTTGAGACAAGGAAGCTGAGAAAGCAAACATGTTTCTAGTCTTTAATCTAGTCTGAATTCCTGAATCGAGAGGAGTGATGACATTTAGTTGAGGAAGTGAGCTTTTGTGCTTCCAGTTAGACACCTGAGTCTCAGGGTGAGAAGGACCAGGTTCCGCCATGTGAGACCCATCATTGGCATCCATGGAAGTGTGAGTACCACTTCTCTGCTCAGTATCAGGTGTGCCTTGCACAACATCAACAACTCTATTCTTTGTTTTAGTTGCTGTGATGGAGGGACAAGGTTCCTCCAAATCAGTTGGAGGTCATATCTCATCTTCTTCACGAGACTTCTTGACCTGACTCATCAGATCTGCCTTCCCGTTTTCCATATCAATGGCTTCTCCAGGAACCTTTGAATACTATCTATCTTGATCATTCTTATCATATGAATCTTTGAATAGTCATTAACAATAACTAAGATGTACTTCTTTCCTCATGTGTTGAGCATCCTCATAGGTCCACACATATCCATATGAAGAAGATTCAGTGACCTTGAGGTGCTCACTTCCTTCTTTGGCTTCAATAAGGAACTGACTTGCTTCCTTTTCACACATGCATCACACACCTTGTGATATTTGAACTTTGATTTCGGCAACCCACGAACCAGGTCCTTATTGATCAGCTTATTCAATAGAGTGAAGCTTGCATGTCCCAATCTTTTGTGCCATAGTTCAACATCATCATCAATAGTACTCAGACATGTAAGATCACCACCATCAGAGATTCAAAGTCTGTAGCATAAATATTTTTGAACCTTTTGCAATCAGAACCACTTCACCAGTTATAAGATTGATGACAGTGTAGGATTTTGACAAAAACTCCACTTTGTTTCCTTTGTCACAAATTTGAGAGGCATTAAACATGTTATACTTCAATCCATTCATATAATACACATTCTCAAATGAGTGAGAGAGCATTTTCCCAATATTTTTAATTCCCAGAATGTATCCATTTTTGCCATTGCCAAAGGACACACTTTCTCCTTGCAGGGCTTCAAGTGAAAGAAAATCATCGATGCTTCCAGTCATATGTTTAGAATAGCCACTATCCATGTGCTATTTTTGGTTGCTTCCTTTCAGTGCTCCCTGCACAAGAGAATCAAGGGTTAGACTTAGGAACCCAAATAAGTTTGGGTCTCTTGTAATGAGGGAAAGGGCAAATTAAATTTCTTTTTGTCCATATAGGCATCAGACATTTCTTTTTCAAAGAATCAGGTTCCTTAGCAGTAGAAACTTTTTCGACAAAAACTTTATTTTTCTGTTGGGACTGAAACTTTGCTTTACATGAATCTTTGTAATGACCAGTCTTAACACAGTGAGTACAAAGCCAGTTATCAGGCACAATAGCATACTTGCTATGTGGGTTATATGGGATTTTTTCCTTGTGAAATCCGATTCCTTGAATGTTCCTTCCATTACTTTTATACATGAAAGTGATTGTATCAGAGGACCATGTCGACTTCAGAGATTTATCTAGATCACTTTTAACCATGTTTAAATCTTTATGAAGTTGTCTATTCTTTTCAAGTTCAGCATCAAGACTCAATTTTATATTTTTGAGTTCATTTTCAAGCTTAAGGTGTGCCTCACTTGCCACTTCCTTTCCTTTAGAGGAGTTCATGCATTTTTCTATTGAATGTTTTAAGAAGATATTTTCTTTCTTTGTTTCCTCCACTGTTTCCTTCAAATCTACAACTATAACCACTAGATAATCTCTCTCTTGTTCTAACTCTCTGATTTCCTCAGTTAAAATATTTTTATCACTAACGAGGTTGTGGTAAGCATCAATTAAAATATTAGCCAAAGATACTAGCTTCTTTTTAGAATAAAACTTCAAATTTCTTTGTACGTCCAGAAAGTTTACCTCCTCATCATCGTCTTCTTCATCCTCATCAGATTTTGCCATCAATGCAAATATGGGATTATATTTTGTAGTTTTGCTTTCAACGGCCATCATGGAGGTGTCTGTCGGTTAATCATTACCCTCAGATTCACTAGAGGAATCTCCCAGGCACCCAGAGCTTGCCTTACAATATTATCAAAGACATCTCTTCTCTTGAACTTTTTGTCAGGGACCGGGTTCCTCTTAACCATTTTGTTAGCATTGTGTTTGTATTGGCCCTACTTGTGGAGAGGATAATTTTTGATGAAATGTCCCGGCTTTCAGCACTTGTGACAATAATTGTATCCTTTAGTGTTTCTGCTAGAGTCATCCTTCTTAGGAATGCCTTCATTTCTACGAACTATTTTCTGAAATCTTGGTGGTCTGTATGTTGATTGACCTTCCTTGAAGTTTGGTGGAGCAGCCATGTAGATCCTTTCTAGGTGTTAATCTTTTAAAAATAACCTACTCTGATACCAATTGATAGAAATTAAAAGTTCACCAAACTGTATAGAAAATATGGTTCTCTATTATTTCTCACAGAACACACACACATCGGTAGGTAAATAACACAATAATATTTTATGTGAAAAACTCCCAGCTCGCGGGATTAAAAACCATGACCTACCCTTGTAGGATTTCAATTCCACTACTAAGCAAACTTTAGATTACAACCCATTGTAACCTAGAAATTAACCTCTTAATCCCCCACTAACTTGTAACAACTCTATTACAAGCCACTTTGTAATAACTCTATTACAAAAACTTACAACTCGACTAACTTTAGCCAAGACACTAAGCCAAACAGTGGTTTAAATCTGTCCTATAAAGACACTTCTTGAAAGTCGTGTAGGATTACAAATGAAGAACACATAACAAAGACTCAACAAACCTAAAGACTTAAGATATCTTCAATCTTTGAATTTGGTCCTTGAAGTTGCAACAACTTTGTTCTTGAGAGGGGTGGTGACTAGCATTTGAGAGAGAAAATTATTTTTTTGATTTGCAAGTGTTGGGGCAATGAAATCCCTTGCCTAATATATGTGTATGTGGTCATTAGGATGATGTAAGCAAATATCTAGTACAAGGCATACTCCATAAAGTGACTGTTGCACTGTTACGTGTGCAGTGCAACAGTACAACGACTTTAACAGCTGTAAGAAGTTGACCTGCACTGTGACCGAAGGAACTGATCTCTATATGTTCCGTCTGTTATTTCCTTAACTGATTTCATTGAGAGTTGAACCAGACATCTGACTAATTACTCTGAACGCAAAGGAACTAATTGTTTCAGGTTCCTTATCTGATTCTCTCATGAAGTTTGTCAAATTATCAAAACAAAAGACACATAACTTATCAGCTATTCATCATTTTCTATCTAATATCACTCTTTCAAATCTTTGTTATCGGTTCCCGTGTCTTCGGAATTCACTCAGCACCGGTCACATGCTTGTATACGGTGCTAACTACTTTGCTTCACTCAGCACCGGTCACATGCTTGTATACGGTGCTAACTACTTTGCTAACTCACATCTTACTTATCTTTAATTTCACGTGTGACCTCACTATTTGTCTAGTCTAGCTATCGCCAACCAATTTTATCTCATACAACTATTTTTTTTTGTTACAATCTTTTTTATAAACTAGTCACGATTTTATTGTCACTTCGGAAGAGAGTACATTTGAAGGAGGATATACCCATTCCCTTCTTTACAGGATGTGAGAAGTATGTGTGAAGTGTTTCACCGTACTATATATTCGTGGTCACACTAAAAGTAGTAGCGTGAAGAATATTTGTCCAAACGGCTTAGTTTAAGTCATTTGATCCGTATCGATTGTTGGAATATGCGTTTAAATTCTTCCCCCACTGCCTTTTTTCTTTTCTTCTTCTTTTTGTTAAACTTGTTGTTAAAAACTTATTAACTACGCCAATAGAGTAGAGCCAATTCGTTTGGCGATTGGCATAGCTGTAGTTGTCAAATAGCTACTGATTTACGTATACAATTGGATCAAAATACTATACTGAGAAGTAGGCATCTAAATGTTAAAGCATATATAAACTTTAGCTTGCACGCATCAAGTTATAGCATGAATGTTAAAGCACATATAAATTACAAAAGTTGATATTAATACCATATGTATAATGGTTGGAATTCATCCATCCTTAATTATTGAGGTCGTGAGTTTTAGTACGAAAAGTAGATAGATTCTTGATACCGAGTATTTTACTCCTTTGAGTAGAACTAACGGATACGAATTCAGATTAGTTGACTCAAAAATGAAACATATCGTTTTCTACCATTTAGTCATCTTATCTTATAATTAAAATTTTGCATTTCGCACTACAATTCTTACGTTTATAATATGTCATTGAAAAGGAACTTCAAGGTTTGTTTGGATCGGAGTAAATGAGCTACCTTTTTGGCTTTTTCCCGTAAAATCAACTTTTCCTATAAGGTAACTAATAAATAAACTTTTATTTCAGGAATAATTTTGTTTTCTCAAAAAGGATGAATAATTATTGGTATAAAAAAGAAATAATTATAACAGCTTGAATATAAAGGGGAAGTGGTTGATCATGAAAATTGAAAAGTACAATATCCAACCAAAAACATGGGGGAAATGTTTTCTTCCATTTTAAGCGATTTGGTCCGTATAAAATTGATGGAATATGCGTCTAAATTCTTCCTCCGCTGCCTTTTTTTTTTCTTCTTCTTTTTGTTAAACTTTTATTACAAATTTATTAACTACGCCAATAGAGTAGAGCCAATTCATTTGGCAATTGGCATACAACTGGCACAGCTGTAGTTGTCAAATAGCTACTGATTTAATTTACGAATATAATTGGATCAAAATACTATAGTAGGTAGCTACCAATTATGTATAACTAGCACAAAAAGTGGATTATATATTGTTAGACATAGGTGGAGCAAAGATGTGAAGATTGAGTTTAGTATTCTAGTATTGAGTTCTATATTAAGATTTTATGCTTATTTAATAGATTTCTTATAACAAATACAAGGATTTGACCAGAGTCATCGAATTTGGTCGAACTAACAACATATTGGTGTTTGGCACTCATCATTTCCTAAGTACATTTCTAATTTCGTGTTGTTCAATCAATCTCTATCACTTATCAGGTTATGTGGTTAAGTCTGAAAAGGAGGACATTTATTGCAAGAGTTTAATATGTTTCATAGGGCAAGGTGGTTGGTTCAACTGAATATTTGAATCACATTCATCAAAAAAATTATATTATGTAAATAGGATAAAAATAATTTGTGTTTATATATATAAATTGTTGAATCCTTGTGGTATAAGAAATAACTATAGTGCAAAAGTAAAAAGAGTTCAATAATTATTTTAGGTTGAGATTCAAATCTTAAAGGTGACGTTCTTGTATATTTAATTTGTTGTTGAGAATTTCCTTGTTTGAATTCCTGGTTTCATGCCCTATCCGTAATACATAAAACAATATATAAATTAATCCTAAATAACTTCATTATGGTAAAATACAAAACACAACAAGCAAGTATCATGATCGATATACCTAGCTAGACAATATCTTTTTTAGTCGTTCTTAGCACTTAGTTGATCATTGTACCTCTAAAAAGAAGGGTTAAAATCTAGCTACTAATATTTTATTGAAATTAAGTGTTTTTTTTAACTTATATTTAATACTCTGCGTTTTAAAAATACCGACATGAGATGAACCCTTAGCAGAATGGCTAGATCCGCCACTATAATGTCAAGTCTTTTCCTTTCACATTCCTTTGGCGTATAAGATGAGTTTCAGTATAAAAGCAGAATACAATCATTTCTCATGTTATGTTTGCTGCACTGGCACAAAGCACTGGGGCAACCTGGAACAGCTATGTAGTTGCCAAGCTAGCTAGTTTGAGTTTAATTTCTTTCAATCACATCAAAGCATGTGCCGAGTGGCCCGGTGATAGAGAGAATTTGATCAATTTTAGATAGTTCTTGTCATGATTGATGTTTTGTAATTCTGATTTCAGTGCTAACGTATAAATGCAATAAGCTCATGGAAAAAACACACACACACACACACACAC